>SJJU01070773.1:0-23581 GCA_012932125.1 Conopomorpha cramerella | reverse complement strand
CCACCAGGGTGGGGAAGAAAATTTACGACACGAAGAGTTTTTCAGAGGAATTGATTCGTCGGCAGCGGAATTGACAGCCTCGATAAAGTCTAAATAACAGGCCTCAACGTTGCTATGGTCTACCACCGCAAGCTGATCAGTCCTATTACTTAGAGACGAGGAAAATTTATCCCAGTCAGCAGAAGTAGTGCGATATTTTAGAAGGGGAGGGTTATCATAATAGGGCAGAGATCTATCAGGAATGGAACATAAAATAGGGTAATGGTCACTACCGTAAGTAATGGGGAGGCGATGCCATATGAAATTGGAGCCAATATCCGGGGAGCTGATTGACAAATCAATACAGCTCTTACGTTCTCCAGGGCGCGTAATGCGGGTAGGCGAGCCATCGTTTAAAATACAAAAACTAGAATCCAAAATTAGGTCAGCAAGGGCATTGCCGAAAGAGTCACAGTGTGGGGAGCCCCACATGTAGTGATGGCCATTGAAGTCTCCCAGTAATATTAAAGGGGGAGGGATATTGTTCAAAATATTTTGAAGATAGGGGATAATGTTTAAAGATGGGTTATGGATGTAAATAGATAAGATGGAGAGGTCCTCAACTTTAACACCCACAATATTTAGTTCATCACTATGCGGGGGAAGGGGAAGACGGGAAGAATGGGAAAGGTTACTAACTAAGATGGCAGCGCCATCGAATCCGTCATGTCGATCATCTCGGAAACAGCTGTAACCTGAGACATAAAAATGTTGATCGGGTTTCAACCTAGTTTCTGAGAGAGCACAGACAAGCGGGTTGTGCGCCTTCAAAAGGAAGGCTAGATCATGTTTCTTGTTGAAAATGCTTCTAGGGTTCCACTGGAGAAACTTTAATAGAGCCATTTGGGAGAGAACTTACTAGATTATTAATTGTTTGAGCAACGTGGTCAGGTAGAGAAGTGTTTTGGATGAGAGAAGTTACAATAGTTAAGAGGAGCTGAATAATTTGATAGGGATCATCAGAGATTGAAGGACTATTTTTGGCATGTTGGAGAGCACAGCCATCTCGGGGAGGAGGAATACTAAAACTATTAATTAATGCACTATGAGCTTTTTGGTCATAGCCAGGAGACAGGGGGCTGTGGGATTTGGGCCTCAGGAAGACAGTTTTTTTAGAAGATTGGGATGAAGAGAATTTTTGGGAAGGGAGTGAAAACATAGGGGTTTGAACAGATGCCACTTCCGCAAAGGATTTAAAACATTTAGCAGTGTTTCTGGTAGCCTCCTCATAAGGGATGTTTTTCTCTGCCATAGTCTTTTTGATGTTTTTTTGTCTGGATTGCTCTGGACAACTCTTGCTCGTAGCAGGGTGGTTTCCAGAACAATACAAACAAACAACATCTGCATCAATAAAAGAGCAAGTTTCTGTAGTATGATTTTGACCACATTTAGCGCACCTAGGGTTAGACCTACATTTTGGTTTAGTGTGACCAAATCGGAGACAATTAAAGCACTGCACCGTGGGAAAAAGGTAAAGAGATACAGGGAGGGAGGTGTAGCAACAGTAAACTTGCTGCGGAAGAACTTGACCGTCAAATGTGAGGACCACAGATTGGGATGGCTTGTACTCCACAACACCATCCACAACCGCTCGGTAGTTAATACGTCTGACTTTTATTACCCTACCACAGCCAGGAGGGACATTAATATTCTCGAAGATTTCCTCTTCCGTCCAATCTTTTGGAATATCTTTAATGACACCCATACGGGTGACATTAAATGTAGGGATATAACTTACAAACCCTTTAACTATCAACTCCGTATTATTGACAAAACCATTTGCAGCCTCAGCCGATTTAAACTCAACAGAAATCTTGTTCCTGCCTACCTTTTTAATTCCTCCAGAAACAATACTTGGTATGCGCAATTTATGTAGCATTGCACCGAATTTAAGAGGGTGGAGAGAAGTTCCAGACTTGGAATCATTCTCTAAAAGTGAAACGTGAATGAGGAAGGGAGCCTGGTCAGTAGGTAAGTATTTCTCCCGGCCAACTGATACCTTCGCAGATTTCTGTGGTCTAGACGAGGATACCTCGTCCACCGTATCTAAATGTCTTTTCCGGACTATGGGTGAGTCAATACTACCATCATCGGTGTAGGCGTTCGATAAAGATGAAAATGAAGGGGAAGGTGAGGGAGGGAATATGTCAGATGACTGGGTAGGATTAGGACTTTTGTCCGGTGGATCATCATCACCGTCCATAATCGGAAATCATAGGACCTCCTAAGAGGAGCCTAGTGAATTTCCAATAAAGACAACACAGTAGCCTTACCTTATATAGGAGAAAATAGAGATGATCACAAACACCCTGAGACAAGAATAAGACACCGCAGGGCTTACAGAACACCAGGGAAATAACAAATAAAAATTAAATGCGAAAAAACACACCACGACAATGCAAACGTCAAATCCGGAAAACGCAGAATATAAAAATAAACAGGACAAACAACCACAAGGATCAATCAATCAATATTTCAGTCATCACGTCACTGGCCCGACAAGAAAGGTCAATCAATCAATCAACCATAAGCTACTGGAGATGGGGTCCAATATCGATTACTTTTAACGAATAACAATTTATTTTTTCGGTAAATATAGGATAATGAATATCGTACGATTTGAAACGAATTCCTCACGAAGATCATCTTAACGAGATCTTGTTTTATAAATAAATAAATACACTTCACGCCTTTTAATCTTGTTTTATCGTTTGATTTTATATATAAGTTAAGAAACAAATTTTTACATTGAACGTACTGTACCGCTATGTATACTCTAAACTTTTTAATACTATCGTTTTATTTTTTAAAGATAAGACAGGTGATTTGTAGTCAAGTATTTGACAGTTTGTCATAGTCTCGACCATGCTCTTCGATTCAACTGACACACAATCTACAAGTCCAGATAAACTAAAAAAACTTTTTTGCTTTTGTAACAAAAGCCTGTGTAACTCTACGTCGGCCCTTGAGAAGATTCCCTCCTTCTTGGCTACTAAAACAAAACTATTGTAAAAAAAACACGTGAGACCTGTAATAAGAAAAAAACGTTAACGAATAACAGCAAGGAAAAAAAACATCGATTGACTATGTACAACACTATCGTGGTGAAAAGCAAAAAGCACGCATGCACGCGAGGCGATATTTTAACGATAAACGAAATCTCAAAATGACTAAGTTGGAAGTGTACTGCCTTTAGTTTTTCCCGTGTTGTGTTTTAAATATTGTAATTACTGCAATTTAGCCAAAATGTATAAGACTAAACGTGATATTGACAAACACGTCGAGCTACTAAAATCCAAGCTCTCGGTAAAGGAGGTAAGCATGCGAAAAATGGCTCAAATGTTGCCTTTTGGTATCATACAGGCCAAAAGCTTATACCAGTTGACATACGCGCTTTTGTACTACCGGTATAATGATATTTCTTGTTTGTTTCAGTTCAACTCCCGTGCTTATTCTTTCGCAAGACTCTATTTCGATGTCGGAGACTACACCAACTGTCAGAAATATGTGGAACAATACATGAGTCAAAGAAACAATAACGCCGCCGCACATAAGCTACTTGGACAGACGTTGAGAAAGTTAGGCGACAAAGAAAAGGCTTTCGATCACTACAGGACATCTTTTGATATCAACCCAACACAAACAGACCTGCTGCTGGATAGTAAGTAACCTTGGTCTATAGAGGTTATAAATAATGATAATTTGCTTACATTACTGTATTTTACTGATTGGGTACAAAGAGTAAAATGTTTATGCACCTAGTAGATGTTATTGATTATTTTCTATGTAAATTTTGCCCCCTGACCATCAGCAGGCCTAATTACATTCATAAAATGATTAAATGAGACTTCACAAAATTAGTCATGACAAGCAACTATTGATAATGGGCTTTGTAAAAATATATTACCACTTTTTCTATACTAATGTATGTATTTACATCATTGTCACTGTAGGCCAAATTTACTACTTTTATCCATTCTTACTTCAGTGGAATATACCTCTGAAATAAATTGTGTTACAATGATGCTTGTACCCAAAGTAGTCAGGCTTAGTCTGTACCTCATACTAATTTTTTGGCAACTAATGGTCTGAAAAGTATATTATAGTCAATATAATATAATAAGAATTTGTAGTTTGCAGAGTGCTGCAAACTACGAATTCTTTGGTTGTGTATGAGGAAGTTTTATGGTTGTCATTCCAGCTAAATAATACCATAGATATTGCTAGTAGTCATATTTCTTCGCCATATTATATCATGTTGGCCTCCTTTTCTCAATTTCTACTTTTTGATCTCAGAGAAAAATTGAAATTGGTTCAATTAATGATTTTTTGCAGTTTAATTCAATCAAGTAATAAATTAAGACAGCATGTGTCTAGTCTTCGGTTTCTTTTAATCATTTACACTTTAAATAATTACAATATTATATACTTAATTTCATTTTTTCAAGTCCATCTAACTTAAGTCGTAAAGTCTGTCATATCTAACAGAAAAGCTAGGAGTGGACAACCGTTTTTGACATTTGATTTTTCTAGTAGGTTCCAAGCTTTAAGCCAAATAAGCCGATTTTTGGTAGTGAAGCTTTTAAAAAATACTGAAAAAATTCTACTTCATGTGGAAAAGTTGGAAAATGGTGTTGTTTTAAAACAACTGTAGTAATATGTTGAAGTGAACATTATTGGAATTAAAGAAAAGCTGAGCATAAATATTTTTTATTATTACTACAAGTACATGACATGTTTTACTGTAGATATATTACTGTCTTTATTACTTTATGGATATTACATATTGTTTACTCTCATATTGCAATGGGGTATGGTATGTTGCAAAAGAAAGTTTTGTTGTAAAGTTATGACAGTTTTTGCTAATTTTTTGTAACAGATATTTGTATGTACTTGTATGCAACTATGATGTAGGTATGTCCTCAAACCGTGAAGATCCATGTAAGGTACCTGATGCACACAAAACCTTCAAAAATGTTTTAATATTTTGTTAGTTGTCACTTTGCACATTTTTGTGATTGGAAATATATGTATGTCTAAAGTGTACTCCACTAACATGTTAATCATCACATTTTTGAAAACTCATTCAAAATAGTAGGTTCAGAAAACCAAGACCAAAATCTTGTTTTTATCACTAGAAACAGAGGAATTATGTAAATTTTTTGGGCACTGGCTAGCTTGGGATTGTTGTTGTGTAAGGTATCTTATACTTACTACTACTTTATACTAAGTACTTGCATGGTTACTAAACATTGATGTTGTACTGATTGTGCAAATGCTATGTGGTTGTCATCGTCACTGCTGTTTGCAGTGTTGAACTTACCTTCACTTCTTAGTAAGCGCATAGTAAATTTTCTGTTAACACCATTGTTCATGTTCAGAAACCTCGTCAGTTTCATCTGCACCAGACTTTACAGAAGGAATTACAACAGAATTTGGTAGAGGGCATTCAGTGCAGTCTTCATTGCTTCATATTTCCTTTAAGTTTCTAAGAGTGAAACCATGAACTATAATGAACAGATATGTACATATATGTAAAATATCAAATAAAACTTTTTGCTAGTAACAAGTGGGTATGGTATAATAACTAATGAATGCAGGAAATCTTTGGAATTAGACCTGTATTTTCAACAACATCAAGCGCATATTGCAACAATTCTGTGTCAATTTTGAATGATTTTTGTATAATGTCACCATTGATTTTTTTTCCACTAGTAAGCTATCTTGAGTATAAGTATAAGAACTAACATTCTTTAATTTTGGGTTCAGGTACAAGCTACTCAAACATAGAAATGTTCTGTTTTATCATTAGTAGGTAATAAATCGTCCCTTGTCCCATCATGTGGATGCTATAGTCGCTAATGACATGCTATCCGAGGTAGCCTGACATTCCAGGATCCAATTCAGGACATCTTCGAAATTTCCTTAAAGTTCAGGAGGCTTAAAACAAGTGTGGCATTAAATCTCTTGCCACAGTGTGTACAGTGGACACTGAATAACACAACTCAATAGTTTCCTTGTTTTTTAACAACAAACTACTGTTAAAATGTAGTAGTAGCCTGGACCCAGGCTAATTTATCTAACTAACAATACTAGGGGACATTATGCTTACACTGGTGGTTGAAAATTTTACCATTCTTTTAATGGATAGTTGATAGACAGCAATCTAGTTCTAGACAGGAAGTTCATTTGTTAGCTCACATGGTAGTTTTAGTGTTAACCCTATAATTTTTTTATTTTTATGGTGTGGTCTTAGTCTTCTTTGGCTCAGAACAAAGATGTTCACTGAGGTAAAAAACAGGTTTGATGTACCTCTCCTTAATTTATCAAGTATTTATTTGATATACATTGTGTAGTTTATACCTTTCTCTTTGCCCTGCTGGCCTGAGACTTACAACAATCTCTTATTTGTTTCAGTATGTGACCTGCTTTCCGAGGATGATATTTCTGTGGATTCTGGTATAGCCAAGTATTGGTGTGAAAAAGCTGAAGCTACTTTTCCTAAAAATCCTGTGACTTTTAAACTTCGTGAAAAGCTTTTAGCAGGCGCGGACCCGGATCCTGAAGCATTGTTGAAACTTCTGAAATCTGAACTTGTTTCAAGACCACGGGATGCCTCTTTACACTCCAGACTTTTAAAACATTATCTGACAATTAATAAAATTAATGAAGCTTTTGAACATAGCCTCAATGTAGAATTCAGTGACAACAATTTTTCAAACATCTTTGCCTGGTATGAAACATTAGCTGAAATTCTGAAGAATAATGCTTTGAATCCTAAAGAATGGAAATATCAATTACTTTTCTTGACTGTCAAGGAAAGATTATGCCTTTTAAGTCTTACTGAAACACCAAGTGGTAATTCAAAAAGTCTTAAGGAATCGTGTGAATTCTTACATCAATATGATCAAGCATTACAGTACATATGTCAGGTGGGGCCTCCAGCAGACTCGACAGAATTTCACAAAAGTCTAATCCAACATCATCAAGGCCAATTGACCTTCCATGCAGCTACCTATTTGTTAAAGAAGGCCAAAAAAGACCAGTTAAATTGGAAGGAAGCTACGAAATATGCTGCTCCTTTGATGTTAATGGCATGGCACAGTGTTCTGCTTGATTCCAAAGTTAATTGGCTAAACCACGCCTCAGATATTCAGAAAATATCTGTTAAAAGATGGTACCTGGAAGGTTCATACAGATGTTCTCAATCTGGACACTACCTTGTGACAAACATTCAAGAAAAAGGTCAAGCTTTTCTAGATAATGTTGGTCAACTGTGCACTGGCAAAGATTGGCGAGAAAAATTCTATGATAAAATATTTCCCACTCACAACCATAAAGTTAAGAAAATGACATCTTATTTTCAATCTGAGTCTGTAAATCCCCCATCAGCACGGCTTCCGAAAAAATCTGAAGTTGAAAAATATGATGCAGATGCACAGCGCTACTATGCAAACTCCCTTCATCACAATGTTTGGATACTCCTGAATTATAAAAAAATTGAGAATTTTAAACTTAACTTATTTGATATGCTACCAACTAAAACATCTAGCTATCAAAGTTGTGGGCCCGAAACGTTAAACAAACTTGACGTATTGGCATTTCTTTACTTTGCAACATTTACTGTTCAACAAGGAAGTGACCAACAATATGGATCAGCTGATAGACCTTCTGTATTGCCTGCCAACATAACGGATTTACTGTGCCCTTCTGCTCAAATGAAATGGTGGGACTGTGCCTATAAATTAAGCCTAAATACTCTTGGAACTGAACTTACTGATATAAGATTAATATTGGCTCGAGGTATTGAAGTTGTCCGATGTATTGACAATCATGGTCTTGATCCAGAAATGTTGTGTAAAGCAGCACGGGTGTTCACTAATATCTCTAAGACTGCATCTGGCAATGATACTAAAGCATGTTTTGAAGCTAGAGCAAATCTTTACTACTCTGCAGCTCTTGGTTTGCTTGAAAAGATTCGCAACAAATATACAATTCGTGTTTCTGATAAAAGAATTTTTGATTACACACACAAAGAAATGAGTAATAAAGATTTAAATAAATTAATAGAGGAATGCCAGATATCTGTTGCTGTCAGACTTGTGAATGAATCGGAATTTGAAGAAGCTGTTGAATTACTCTCCAAAATCAAGTCACCAAAGGCTTATTTCCATCTTAGCAATGCTTATATGAAAATAGCAAAAGGTGAAAGAAATTCATCTATAGATTTCTCCAGACCAGACTCTAAAGCTAAAAGTGCAACTTTACTGTCAAAAGCAAAAAGTTACGCTTACAAAACACTAGATAAGCTCAAGGAAACGCATAACTACACCAATGATATACTCTTCTCAGAAACAGAAAAGTTGATTGAAAATATTGAGGTGGAAATAAACTCCCTTAATATGGATTTTTCAGAAACAGTTATGGAAGATGCACAAACGCATTATTCTTCAGATGAAAATGGATCTGTACATGGAATAGATTATTTGACTAGAAGAGAAAATTCTCATTATCGAAACATTAGTTCCACACCAAAACAGTCTGCTAATCAAAACCTTACAAACTATCGAACTGCTGTTGATTCACAAATATTTGAAAATTCAAGAGTTGATTACAGATCTTTAGAAAGGATTGAAAACCAAATTAAAAGCCTGCAAAAACGAGATTCCACAGTGAATAGTTTCATTGAACAAACAAAATCTTGGTTTGAGGATAATCGTGATCTGGTAAAGCTTATTGGAACAATCAATGCAAATGTCCAAAATACTACTGATCAATTCAAATTATTGAAGATATCAGTTGATCAAGTAAAAGATCAAGTTGATGAATGTAGAAAAGAATGTAAAGATGTCGGTGAGCTCAAGAAACAAATATCCGAATTAAAGAAAGAAGTCCAAAAGCTGAAAAAAGGAACATCTGAACAAGCAGTTGATGAAAGCGATGTTTACAGCATTGATGATGAATATAGGGCAAATGACAACACCTCTGCTTTCTCCCCCCAAATTTCATTTAATCCAGCTCATTTAGTACCGTCATTGAACCAAAGGCTCATTCCGCCTTTTACAGTTCCACCCAATCCCTACCAACTATATGGCCAAAACATGTATAATTTGTACAATCAATTTGCACAAACCCCACCAACAGGCCCACCATTATTTGATCCATCTAGGCCACCAGTTAACTATTCTCAAATGTTTGCTACGCCAGAACAATTATATCAAGACATGAGTCATTTTCTACCAGCCTCTGTTCCTCAAGTAACGCCATTAGCCTCAATACCGTCTATACCGTCTATGCCTCCTGTGCCGTCCGTACAACCAATGATGTCTAAACCGCCAGCAGTTCCAGCTTCTGTAACAATGAGCACTCCACCAGTTGCATCAATCAATATACCAAAACCTGCACCGACAATATTATCAAAGGACAATACTAAAGCGCTTCCTGTGAATGTAGTTATCACATCTTCTGATCCGTTGCCTACAGCTACAAGTATGCCACAGCCTGTCCTTAGTGTTACAATACCTCCTAAACACATTAAAGGTTCACCACATAACTATCAAATAATAATGCCACCATCAAGTGACGCTCAAACTGCACCTACGATATTTGGAACAACTGCTTCCGGGGATGCGAATGCAAAACCATTCTCGTCATGGAATCAGAATATTTCTTTCAAAATATCGGACTCACCAACCACAAAAGACAACAGTTCGATCGGACAATCGCCGTTTTCATTATCTAATGCAAAACCACAACCATCGGATAACTCTGTGACTGTTGTAGACGGTAGTCTAAATCAATTCGTATCTCCTAACAATAGTATGAATAAATCTCGCACCTTGTCAGAGAAAAGTAATACTTCAGTAGAATATGATCCATGCCCTGATTTCAAACCTATCATACCTCTCCCCGATGAAGTTAAAGTAACAACGGGAGAAGAAAATGAAACACCTGTATTTAGTGCACGTGCAAAATTGTACCGATTTGCAGACAAACAATGGAAAGAAAGAGGTCTCGGCGAACTCAAGTTGTTGAAACACAAGGAGACGCAGAAGGTGCGAGTTCTTATGCGTCGGGAGCAAATTCACAAAATTTGTGCCAACCATATTATAACTGCTGATATGGAAATTAATCCCATGAAAAATGAAACGAAAGCTTACATATGGGTAGCCAATGATTTCGCTGATGAAGCAATGGTTTTGGAAAAATTCTGTGTTAGATTTAAAACTCCTGAAATAGCCAAAGAATTCTATGATTCTTTTGAAAAGGCACGAAAAGAATGTGGTGCGAACACTACGCCGAAGTCTGAGAGCAAAATAATAGTAAAGACATCAAGTACCAATGACTCTGAATTAAATAAATTTGACAACAAGGCTGGAAAAGAAAAAGAAAATGAGAAAAAGAAAGATGCTGATATCACAGCCGCGAAAGACAACAAAAATACAATCGGAGGATTTACATTTAGCAGCACTCCTAATTTCAAACTAACTGAGAAACATGAACCAAAAACTATCACAGAAGATAGTAATAAAGTAAATCCGTTCAGCAATGTTAACTTAAAATCTAATTCAAATAATTCTTTCAGCGCATTATTAAATCTTACAAATCCTGTTAACACTTCTGTACCCAAAATAAGCGAAGAAAGTGCCAACCTAAATAGCTCAGATAATGTAGAAGAATTTGAACCAAATGTTGATTTTAAACCTGTGGTACCACTACCAGCGCTGGTGGAACAAAAAACTGGAGAAGAAGATGAGACTGTTCTTTTCGAACACAGATCTAAACTGTTAAGATTTGTGACTACAAAAGATGGTAAGGAGTGGAAAGAACGAGGTTTGGGCATCATGAAATTGTTAGTTAACAAAGATAATAGCCAAAAAATCCGATTATTGATGCGAAGGGAACAAGTGATGAAAGTGTGTTGTAATCATGCCCTAACAAAGGAAATGGTTTTTGAAAAAATGCCGAACATGCAAACAGCTGTCACATGGTGTGCTCAAGACTTTTCGGAAGGTGAATTAACACCTGAAACATTTTGTTTACGGTTTAAGAGTGATAAAATCTGTGATGACTTTATTAAAGCAGTTAAAAGTGCTCAATCAAAATTGACCGAAGACACGAAAGCTGCAAAAGAAGAACAAAATGCTGCAAAGCAGACCAGTGACTCTGGATTTGGTGACAAATTCAAACCCAAGCCTGGATCGTGGCAATGTAATGATTGCTATACTAACAATTTAGAAAACTTTACTAATTGTGCTTGCTGTGAAAAAGCTAAACCAGGTTCAACCATAGAAAAGAAAAGTGAAACATTAGCTAAGTCTGGATGGGGTGACCAATTCAAACCAAAATCTGGCTCATGGGAATGTAAAAATTGTTTTGTTCGAAACGAAGAAAACATTAAACAATGCGCAGCTTGTAACAGCTTTAAAGATCCTAGTACAATACCACAAAATAATCAGTCTACTAACACGACAGTGAAATTCAGTTTTGGACAAACTCCTAATAAGGTGTCTACAGAGGCAACATCAACAGTACCAATAGCATCTGCGGGTTGGGGAGACAAATTCAAACCGAAATCAGGGTCTTGGGAATGCAAGCAATGTTTGCTGAGGAATGACGAGAGCAAAGACGAATGTTGCGCCTGCAATAGTCCCAAAGATCCGAATGCTCCGAAAAAAGAATCTAAATCAATATTTGATACTGCAACAACTGTTAAATTCTCTTATGGTATTCCATCTTCAACTGTAACTTCGACCTCAAACACTGAGATCAAATCAACTGCTGATAATACCGTATCGGATGGATCGTCAAACCTAAAGTTTAAATTTGGTATACCATCAAGCACACCAACCGTATTTGGAACTCCGAATCAGCAAGCGGGATCGGGTTTGTGGTCATTTGCAACAGCAAAGAAAACTGATGAACCTACTGCTTTAAATTTCTCCGTGAATAAAAACGAGGATTCCAATTTGAACATAAAGGCACCACTTTTAAAGACTCCATTAAAAGGGCCTAGCGTCGGAAGTAACGAGAGTAGTTCGTTTGATTTTGTTTTCAAACCAAAATCGCCAGTGAAAGGCAAAAGTCCTATGAAATCGCCTAAAAGTGAAAAGGCAGATAGTGACAATGAGTATGCCTCTGAAGATGAAGGCCACCATATTCATTTCAATCCCATAATTCCTCTTCCAGATAAGGTGAGAAATCTTAATTATTGTATGCCATTTATGTTATTATTATTTGTTTGTATTATTTTTTACCTTTAACAATGGAAATAATGCTATATGATAACAGAACCCTACTTGGTGGACTATGCCCACTTGCAATGGTAAATTGTCACTTGTGTTCTAATTCGACGATATGAAACCAAATGAATGAAGACATCGTGAAGAAACCCCCATAACATAGGCTCACCCCTGATCATACTAAATACGGCCAGTAAACCGTGTACTTTCCACATTTCCATAGCACCTACCTACGCCGCATTGGGATGAAAAGTGCGTTTTACTCTGTTTTGATAATAAAATAATTGTTGTTTTATTTGTAGGTGGAAGTAGTGACAGGTGAAGAAAATGAAGAAGTGCTGTATGAGCATCGAGCAAAACTTTTTAGATTTGTATCAAAGGAATGGAAGGAAAGGGGCCTCGGTGTAATCAAAATATTGAAACATAAAGAGTCTAAAAAATTGCGGTATGTACCTTATATTCACTCTTTTAACCACCGACGCAAAAAGACGGGGTATTATAAGTTTGACGTGTGTATCTATGTGTCTGTCTGTGGTATCGTAGCTCCGAAACGAATGAACCGATTTTAATGCGGTTTTCTCTGTTTGAAACCTAATTTGATCGAGCGTGTTCTTAGCTATGTTTGATCGATATCTGTTCACCCACTCAAAAGTAATGGGGGTTGAAAGTGGGTATGAAAAATTTAACTTTTCCAAGTGGGGTATCAAACGAAAGAGCACAATTTTATTAAATGAACTGCTACGGTGTTCTATTTAGATCATCAATCAAACCCTCTTTGACTGAAACCCCTTGCAGTAATTTCAATCAATATTAAAGAAGTGTCACAACTCTTAGACCAAACTCAACTAGACTCGCATGCTGCGTACCACCTTCGGTCTGTCTCCACCAAAATGTTCGGAATTCGATGTACTTCTGGATCCAAACTGTCACTTTTACTACTAATTTGACAGTTTGGATCCAGATTTACCCTACCCCTTACTGGTAGGGTTACCTTAGGGACAGAAATTATCTGTAAAATACTTTTTGCATAAGTGCGTTTTACAGTAATTTTAAGTCAAATTCTATTCTAAGTGGATTCCTGATTTTAATATTTATTTTCAGTGTTGTAATGAGACGCGAACAAGTTTTGAAAATATGTCTAAATCACGCACTGACAAAAGATATAACTTATACCGCTAAAGAAGACAAAGCCTGGCTTTTCACCGCAAACGATTTCAGTGAGGGTGAATTAAATTTACAACAATTTTGTATAAGATTTAAAAATAAGGAAATAGCTCAAGATTTTAAAAATGCCATTGAAAAGGCAAGAGGTGGTGTTGTGGAAAATAGTGACAAGACTGAAGCAGACAATGATGTTGTTTTCGTAAGTGAAATTCAGGCATCTGTAGAGGATAAAAAACGAGCTAAAGAATTAATGTTACCAGAGAACTTTTTCACTTACAAAGATAAAGAATCCTGTCAAGGTTGCAGAGGCTGTACTGATGACGATGACGATAATGAAAAACAGGACAAAATTGCTAGTACTCCAACTAAAACACAATCCCCTGTTTTCCAAAGCCCTCAAATGTCATTTTATGGAACACCAATTAATTTTAACAAAACGGCTGATGCGTCGATTTTCCGCACACCTCTAGAATCTGTCAATGCAAATGCTAGTAAACTTTCATCAACATCAAGCAGTAGTTTCAAAAGTGCTTTCGAAAAAGAAAATAAATCTACTCCTACTACTACCACAGACAATTTATTCGAAGGTCTGGGCGGAACAAAGTCTGCTTTCGAAGGTTCTCTAGCAAAACCAAATTTTGGTGCAAATTCCAATGTAAAAAGTGGTATTCTGGCTGCACCAAAACTAAGCTCAACAACAATAGAAAGTAAAGAGAGTTTAGAGCCGAAATCTCTGTTTGGTGGTGCACAAAGTAAATTCAGTTTTGGAGGTACTGGTGGTGCACCAGCAACAAATGTCAAACCAGCAACATCAATATTCGGTAATGCCAATTCTGCTAGTTCAGATAATAAGCCTCTATTTGGCTCTTTTCCTAATTCATCTGGAGAGCCACAAAATGCTGGAAGCAAATCAATATTTGGTGGTGAATCCAAGACAGAAAGTATTTTTTCTGGTGCCCCAGGTAGTTTGTTTGGGCCAGCATCCACAAATAAACCTGTTGGCAGCGGCTTTGATCAATCTCCTTTTGGTAGCAATGTTGTTGGTTTTGGAAGCGGCAAGTCTATTTTCGGATTACCTGCAAACCAATCCGCAGCCAATGAAAATCCAAAAACAAATAATGAGCATCAAATTTGTTTGCTCAAGCAATTCAAGCTAATCAAACTCAGACTGGTAACTCTGAACCATCAGGGAATGATAGTAAGGAACAAACGCCGTTTAAAGTAGATAATATTTTGTCGTTTGCCGATCTATCAAGCAAGACACCTGCGTTTAACGATCAAAGTAAGTCTTTTGCATAATACCAAGGTTATAATTATTTACATATATATGTTTCTAGTAGCTGAAAGGTTTTACATAAATTTATATTTTTAGAAAAAACTGACTTCACTTGGGAAGGTGCTGGGCAACAATTGTTTGGTATTAATAAGGCTAAAAACATGAATACGTCTCGGAACGAAAGCGGTGTCGAGGAGGCAGATGAGCAGGCGTCCGGTGCCGATGATGGGTATGACCCGCACTATGAGCCTATCGTCCCTCTCCCAGACAAAATAGAAGTCACTACTGGCGAAGAGGATGAGGTAAGTCAAATAAACGTTTACAATTAAGGCATCTCAGGTTAATAAATCCTGGGACGTTTCACTCACAACGGGAATTATACCCTCGACCCTAGTACGGCCATGACTACTCGACTAACTGAATCGTCACGAAATTTACGTTCTTATTGCGTCATTACAGGAGATATTGTTCGGAGAAAGAAGTAAACTGTACAGATTTGAAGATCAAACCAAAGAATGGAAGGAGCGTGGTGTAGGACAACTTAAAATACTTTACCACCCAGAGAAAAAAACATATCGACTTATACTACGAAGAGATCAGGTAAAAAATCACCTCAAATTGCTATAACGTTAAGAACCATTTAAATAGTAACATTTTCTTGCTTCTGCTACAATATATTTTACACTGAACATTTTAGGCCTTATATTAAGAATAATTTTATGGAATTTGACGTAAAAAAACATAGCGGACACTTTCACTGCTTTCAATTATCGCTCTTGAACTTACAAGAAAATAGTCGTCAAAAAGGTTCTTTACTTTAAAAAAAAATTGTAGTAACAGTGTCCACAAGGTTGGACAGGCTAAAGCACCCGATATATTTTCGTCATATAATATAAATTACTAACATTGGTGTATGATTTAGTCATTTGAAAGACCTATTAAAAAATGTTACGTTTACATAATATTTCATCGTGTGTATATTATATAGTACACGAAAAAACGGAATACCCAATGGCAAATGTAACATACATAGTTCCAGAATTTATGAAGTAAACTTTATATTTACATTTTACATACATCGTTTGTCTCGCAGGTCTACAAAGTTGTCCTCAACATGCTATTGCACATAGATTTCGAGCTACTCCCTATGAACAAGTCAAACTGCGCCTGGACCTGGGCCGCGCAAAACTTCGTCGACGGTGAGAGCTGCCAGGAGACACTCGCTGTCAAGTTCAAAAACGCCGCTTTAGCCACCACTTTCAAGGACAAAGTAGTAGAATGCGTTAGGGTAAGTTATAGCTTTATTTTTTTGGTTTACTAATATAATAACCATTTAAAAGATATCTTGAGTAACATGATAGCACTTAGCATTTATTGTATACCCCGCTCTCGGAATCAAAGGCGTGAATTGTATTGTATATTGTGTGTTTTTTATCGTCTAAACAATTTTTATTATTTAATTTGGATTTCAGAAATTGCAAGCTGCTGCTGCCCAGTCTATACGTGATGGAACTGAGAACCAAGACAATAAAACAGAGGGCAAAGCTCCGCTAAGACTGCCTAAGCACTTGGAAGACTCAGCGCGGGCAGATCCTGGTATGATGATGCTCGCTAATCAGCTGGTAAACAAATTGAATACGACATCCGGGAACTCCCGAACAAACGGACAAAGTTCCCCTAAAGTGGAGGTGAAAGCCGTTAACTTTGAACAAGAGGCTGACCACGCTGATGATGAAAACGACGACGAAGAGAACTACGACGAGTATGAAGGGTATTATGAAAATGAGGTTAGTGTTTGACATACAAAAAAGAAACCTTGTCATTTGCAACTACATCAAATACATTTGCATACTATAGTCGGCGACAAATTCTGACAGGTCGATTGACATGGGTAGCGTAGACTGACAGTGTTGTACAATATTAGAAAATTTAGATTTTTTTAAAATCGATTTACATATGAGTGATGTTTTGGTACCATCAATTATCGTCGTCATAAATGTTTTATGAGCAACAGACAATGCGTTCAAAGTTTCGACAAGATGAAACCAATTTGCTAGTCGTTCACAATACGTCCTGTAGTGCTTATTATCTAAATATATAAAAGGAAAAGCTGGCTGACTGACTTGACATATGAACGCACAGCCCAAACGGCTAAACTTAAGCAATTGAAATTTGGAACTGACATAGCTTAGGTACCGTAGGGGTGCACTAAGATAGGAATTCCAGAAATTCCCACGGGAACGGGAATTAACTGGAAAATACTTTTGTATCAAAAATCTAAACCGCTCAAGTTAGACGCTTGAAATTTGGGATGCAGGTACTACTGAACTACACGAATAAAATCGCGGGACATTTACTCATTTTACATATAACGGCATAATCGAAACGTTGTCACTTTGATTCATGGACAAAAAAATAAAAATAATTGACAATGAGCTAAGAAGCAATAGGCCGTCCAACGCTGAGATACAAATGTCATCGCCATACATTTGCTTGTCAGTCACATCCATTCTAAAAATTGTTCATGGGTTCATCAATGTGTCAGAACTTGCTTCTTAGATGACGCCGACTATACACCTTTTGCACTGTTAGTACACATTTGAGTCTGTAACCCCTACTGGAGTGGGCGGAATGTAAACCTTTGAAGACTCCACATCTCAAGACTGACTATTGGAGCTTAGACAGACTACATCGAAGCAGTTAATTTACGTGTCAGACTAACATCTAACCAATTCTTGGTGAGAATTAATGTGTAATTGGAATTCCAGGAAGATGACTCGGCGTTGTACTACGAGTGCGAGGGCGACGTTGTAGTGGAGCAGGACGGATCGAGCGTCACGTGCGCCGACTGTCACGTGCAGGTGATGTACGACCAAAGTGTCTACTCGCCGAAGATTGTCATCATGGACCCGAGCACCGGAGAGATACTTGTCGATATGCTTATCCACACGGACACAGATTTCAAGGTTAGTTTGAGTTTGATATTTTTGTTCCAATTAGAAATGTACTTTATAATGCTTATTCAGGTTCGATGACATTTCACACACTGGGCCATTGTAAACTTTTTAAATGTGTACACACATTGATTGATATAAAATACTTCAGCTAAAGCATTATGTCACAAATTGTATTTCGATCGTAGAAAATGAAGGTTATAATGGTTGGGTTTAAGTATTAATGTGTATTTTTGCAGATGTCGGAGGACTCTTGCACATGGTCGGGCTTGGACTACACCAGCAACGAGCCCACAGAGCGCACGGTCACCGTCAACTTCCCCGATAGCGACACAGCTATGATGTTCTACGATAGCTGCGAGGTAAATTTTGCTTAAAGTTTCTATGCGTGCGATATGTTGCTCTAATTAATTAATTACATTATACATTACACTCAGGCAAACAACTGCTAAGCTCTGTTTTAGTGTTGTATCGTGGGTAAAATTGGTCCTTTGTATTATCTAAGATACCTAACCTATCTAAGAGACCGAACGAAATGATGGACGCCTTGTCCCAATTTTCGAATGGACTAGACTGTACTGTGTGTGTAACGAAGCCCTCAGCTGGCTCTGAAATACATACACACAAAAACAAGGAACGAGCTCATCCTGACCTGTTACTTGTCAAATAAAAATTTTTGCCAAAGTAAATTAATTTAAAACAATTTTTATAACTTACTTGAACACGAAGTCGATAAGTATTCAATATTTTTCGTAAGACTAAACTCTGCAACTATGTAATACTATGTTTACTATAACTCAATCTTAGATAAAGGCAGAACTTGGAAACTAACTTTTTAAATATCTGCCGGCTAATATGACTCAAAACCCATCTGCCCAATATTTTTTTTTTATTTTTTTTTATTTTAGTTTAGAGGAGTTCAGAGGAACCCTTCCCCACTTTCGGTAGAAACAGAGCGATTCTTGCTTGGAGCTACATCTAGACATCCAGAAACCCTTTTTTTAACTCCTCCTTAACATATTTATAATATTTTTTAGCAATTAAAACATCTATTAATTTTCAGACGAGCAAAGCGGCGACGTACGCATCAACAGATCCACAATCAGGTTAAACACGCGTCGCTGAATTTTAAATTATGACCTACCTATTCATCATGTCATCACATTATTATATTTTGATCATTGCCAATCACGACGAAATTAATGACAAAATGTTGTTTTAATCGTAGATCGGTAAACGATCATTATTTTTTTTACCTTCCAACTTATCTATTTTCATCATCAAAAATAGTTTGTAACTTGTTATTTATTATTATTGTGATATTTTCTCATATGTTCAACGCGTTATTAGAAATAAATCCGATCTCCTGTTATCGTTACTTTTACGTCAGAAGTTATTTCTCTATCGAGAGAAAGTTTGGTTATGTATTAGAAAAAGAAGTTATCAAAATTGTATTGAGTTAAAACGAGAAAATTGACAATCTATATTTATGTATAACATGTACCACTGGATGGATATAGTGATAATTCAAAGAGTTGTTTAAATATTTTAATAATGTATATTCCAGGTTTTGCTCCATTCGTAGTTCTATAACCTGTTTAGTATGTATTGTCCATCAAAACCTGTGGCTAACAGATATCTAGGAACGTTCGTTTTGTTTAAATTTGTTTAATATATATTACACTTCATTGGGGAAGAAAATAATAAACTAGCTCTGTTTAGAACAATAAATAGTATGATTGCCCATATATTCGTTTAATGGACCCATTTCCTCATGAGTCAAGAGCGAAGGGGCCGCCATATGTGCTGTTTCATGTTTTCTTCCCCATTACACGTTTTAAGATACCAAGTCCAAACCTTAGCAAATAAAGTGTTTGTCCTTACATAGTGTTGCGATCTGTGAAGGATTTCGCGTTTTAATCATTCGGACTGGATGTCCGATGACAAAGCGTGTAGTTACTTTAATCCATTTACCAATTTTGAACTCTTTACTATCCGGTCATCAAGTTTAGAACCATATATTCAGTAATAAGTGGGTTAATTATTTTGTTCAAGACTCTCATATTATTGTAGAAAAAATAAATTGTAGTTTTCTTATAGGAGCTATATAAATGCATGCCTCCTCATTCCTCTCAAACATAAGAAGGTCTAACCAAAAATGTATAACGAGAACTATTAGTTTAATAATAATATGAAAATGCAGGCTTATGTTCCTATGGATTGGTTAGGCCTTATTAATGTTCCCAGTGTTACCATGAAGCTACGACTAGATATTTTAAACGGCGACCTTAGGAATACAATTTTCTTTATAGTAGTTATATTAAATCCGCTTCTTGAACTAGTTCGTAGCTTGATGCTCGTCCGCCTCGATTCACTAAAGAAACATTACTTAATATAATAATGTGAATTTAGCGAATCTGGTTTAAACCATTAATATCTTTGTATTGTTTGGTTTGAAATGAGAAAGGGAGCTGTTAATATGTTGAAAGTTGGTTGTTATAAAATATTTATATTAAGCTTCAAAAGTGGAATGTATTGTTAATAAGGGGCATTTTTCCTTTTCTCATTTTAATATCAACATTGCGAAAAACTAATCATACTATTGTCGAATTGATTAAGTGAAATAAATTAGATTACGTCACTATTTCGTGTTTCATTTTGAAGAAGTTTTTTGATCTGATGTTAGTTCAGGTTCATCATCTCAAGGGGGACATTTTCTTTGACGTTTTCCGAAAATCTGTTAGAAAAACGTCACCATTGTTTACATTCTTTTTTTTCTTCTTCTTGGCTCTTATGTGTTCAGCTTTGAAGCCGACAATTCTGCCACAAACAATGTAGTTCTCTTCGTGTCCAAGTTATAGTATAGTCATACTAAGTCGTCAATAGTCAAAGTCGTGTCAAAAGCACATTAAAATGTGAGGGTGGACCATCACATTTCAATGTTGCGTGGAACTTTATACGGGAATAACAAATTGATCAAATAGGAATCCTCTCCTTTACTTCTCACTCTCACTACATTATTTTTCATCACCAGCACATTATTACACTAAATCCACCACATTAACACAATAATTGCAGCGAAAAATTAATTTTGAAAATGAGAAATAAAGAACGCCATTTGCATCTTATCGCTTCCCGTCACAAAGTCTTCATTGTTGTTTGTTGGTAGACATTAGACGCTCAGTCAAGCGTCATTCAATTCCATCAGTCATGATTTATGGAATGACTACTAATACTAATTCAAACATCATTCACTATTTAGACGATAGGAAATCCGTCAATCACAATTATGACTGTGGTAAAACTGAGATCAAAACGTATCGTCTAATGTCTGCCATATGGAAAGTATGATAGTTTTCCGCCCGAAAATCTGTCAGAAAAACGTTGAAGAAAATTCCCCATTATATATGATAAGAGGTAACACAGTTCCATAGATTTTTACCGATTTTGTGCCCTATTTAAAGGCCACAGAATTGATCGAAGTATGAAATTGTGTTAATCTAAGTGCCTAAATAATAATGAACTTTTTAGTGGAACGGTCATTATAACTTAGGGTAACCCTGCTATTTATATGTAAAAGGTGTATAGGTCGTTTTTCATGAAATTCGTTGCTTCGCCGCAGTGTCAAAGTAATTGACAAGTTTACAGCAGACCCCCAGGTTATTTGATTATTATAGTTTGTGGTGCTGCTCATTTGAATTGTTGATAAACTTTTCTTGTTTACGCTAAAACAATATATAGGTAACCATTGAGAATACTATACAATCATATAATGGTTAATTTTTTAGAAGGTATGTTAATGATAGTACAACAATAAACTTGTCGTATAATGTTTATAAATACGTATTTTTTTTTACGTAATGATTAATACTTATAATAATAATTATAGTTTTTGCAGCTACAATATTTACTGTAATCGCGTGTAGTGTGCGCGTGATTGTGTCCGCCGAACAGATACCCGAGGTCTTGGGCTCACAAGCTGAAGTTCGGGCTGTGTTCATAAACTGTGGACGAGAGGTGAGCCAACTCATCTGACCCGAATCACACTTCAGCAATAGAAACCATATCGTTACGTACGGATTTCCATGTTTGACCAGCATAATTATTATGATCTATTGTAGGTACCACCTACACAAACCATCTATTATTTGCACATACACGGCCGACAACTTATAAATTCCTACCACCAGCTGAAACCTGAAACAAATTGCTTCGGATACGTACATGTTGTTGTAGGAAGGTATTAGTTAAGCCATTTGTATGGTGTGTTGTATCATGATACGCGAAAAACCCACGGGCAATCTCTATATCACAGACACATTATCTAACGTCGTACGTACGGACGTATACGACGTATGTTAGCACACTTGCTGGTCATAGGTTGGCGCGCCACAACTTTTGGTTGATACTCTACTTCTTTTGTTTTCTTAAAGATTTGGGAAGAAGAGTCCACCGAGGAAAAAAAGGAGAGATTCGAGCGCGAGGAACTTTTCAAACACGGCGCATTGCAAGACTGCCGTAAAAAACTTGCCGTCACCGTGAAGTTGTATGAGCCGGGGGTTAGCTGGCCTTGGTCATTTGATTTCTGGAGAATTCATAATAATATTCCGAGACATTTCCCACAAGGTCGACGCCGAATAAGAATTATCTGGCATTCACTGGCACCGATGCCAGAGACTGACTTTATTTACCTTAAAACAAATACATGTTGTGATTGTCAAGTCCCTCTAAGGCACCCAGGATCACGCCATCCTATCTTCAGCAACTTAGATAAAAATCACAGACGCACGCAACAATTTCAGTTCATCAGTAAAGCATTATGGCGCAGACGGGAATCGAACCCTAGAACGTCGTCATAGAGCCAGGTGGTCTAATGTATAGTCCATCTCGTTCGTATATTGGTACGTATCTATTACGTAATTAACCGTATGGTTACCGACAGGTAAATAATGGTGAAGAATACATTCCTATTGAACATGTGTTTGACGGACCCAACAAACGCCGTGTACGGTTACTCGACCCCTATGTCCTGCGACTGCGCCGGGAGAGGCCACTACAAGCGTACCAATTAAAAAACGTTGAAGTAAGGATGCATAAGTATAATATGGATTATACGGGTTATATTACACACATTTAGGACGGAATCTTAACTTGTTACGTTTTTTTCTTTAGACGATTTTTGCAAGTATAAGTTCCGATCAGGATCACAATATGGAAGTGGAAGACAAAATGATATTGGTACGTTTCATCTACTACATAATACAATTATTAGTTTGTGTATCGATCTACATTATTTACAATGTCTGGTAAGTATAGTATGTATTCCTATATGTAGCTTTTCATTATTCAGTCTCATTGTTATACCAGAAAATCTCCTATTGTAAATAATCATGTTCGTTGCGTATCATCTCTGAACGTGATCTAACTACCTAGCAACCTTGTCACGTGTATCGTGATAATTCGATACACGTAGCGATAACAAGAATGAAGTTTAAAACATGGATGTGTAGTTAACTAAGCCAATTTTAGGTTGGATTAAAATAACAAATAAGTTTCAGGACCCACCCCAGAGGAACATTAGAGCAGCACCTCCCACTGAAGTAATCGACTTGCAAAACATACAAGTACGAGCGGATAATGATAATGCCCGTAAACCTCCCTATAATAACGCTTCAAACGTGTGTGGTAAGTATCCAAGCTTTTACAATTTGAGGTACGCAAAGTATCTTCTGCCTAATGTAGGTAACATACGTATACTTCCTGCGGGTTCCCAGGAACTCCGAAAGTTTCTCCTATTATTGATTTGTCGTGTGTAGCTATTATAGTAGAAGGCGGGCCTCAGAGCGCTAGAACGTAAAGAGAAGTCTGGAAGTAAGAAAATAATTTACGGAATGTGGATGCAAAAA
>SJJU01070772.1:0-17030 GCA_012932125.1 Conopomorpha cramerella | reverse complement strand
TGCTTACTGTAAACTGTCTGGAAATAACTTGCGCGATAATACTTTCAGAGCACTTGCAAAGCCAACTTCTACAAGAAACCTTGCACTTAGTCTAAACGTAATAGCAAGAACTTGGTCAAAAACTTGCGGCAAGAACTTGTTAGTCTAAACCCCGCTTAAGAACACTCGCCCGTAAAACACCTCTAATACAAAATAAACTAAACTGAAATCGGTTCATTCGTGCGGGAGCTATGATGGCACAGACATACAGATACGTCAAACTTATAACGCCCCTCTTTTTGCGTCAGGGGTTAAAAACTATAAATTATTACAAAAATAATCATTAAAATGATTGCATATCATTAAAATGATTGCATATGCATACGCAACTACCTCTAGCGCCTGGACTATAATTACTTTTTGGTATTAACAAAAATAAAATTGTTGCAATGTTCACATACATCTAAACAGTCTTGCAAAAACTTCTAGAATTTTACTATCACAAGTATTGCTTTATATAAAACTTGCAATTAGGGTAAACTCACTTGGAATATTTAGCGCAATTTTGCAGCAAGTTCTTGCTTACTGTAAACTGTCTGGAAAGAACTTGCGCGATAATACTTTCAGAGCACTTGCAAAGCCAACTTCTTCAAGAAACCTTGCACTTAGTCTAAACGTAATAGCAAGAACTTGGTCAATAACTTGCGGCAAGAACTTGTTAGTCTAAACCCCGCTTTAGACGCTTGAAATATAGGATGCAGGTACTAAACTTCGCGAATGAAATCGCGGGGCGTCCACTAGTTTTATATATTATAAGACTGGTGGACTCGACAGATGTTGTCCTGTCTTAACTATTATTATGAATATCAAGGGTGGCCTGTGCCCAGCAGTGGATGTCATTTTTTTTCTTTCATAAGAACCTTCTGCTGTCATTAATAAGCACAACCAAGAAAGAATTAGCGAAATCGGTCCACCCGTTCCGGAGTTATGCCGTGACAACGAAAAGTGACTGATTTTATATAATAGATATAGAGGGGTAAATAAATAGTATAGATACCGTAAGAACATTCAGTGTTTCAGTGATGCAGACAGGTAAGTGTATTTTTACTTTGGCTTTGCTGGACTTGCAGCAGGAATACATCTCTTTGTCTTTGAAGCAAAAGTACGGCAAGATTATGCCTATATCATGTCGAATATGCATCGTAAAAACCGATTTAACGCCGAGGACAATTCGGACTACAGCGGCAGTTACGGGATTTAATGCCCCTTTTGCCCAAGCCAGGGTAAACGTACGGCATACGGCATATGTCCCGAAGTAACCTGCGGAATTTGGTTGCACTGCTGGGTAGATGCCGTAATATATTGTGACGGTACATATACTCCCCCATGTATCAATTTATTCGGCGGGCTGAACGGCACGTACGGCAGTGCGTCTTGAGTCCAAGCCACTGACGATTTTCACACGAACACTTTCATGAGTGGCCGGAATTGGCGTACCCAAAGAAGGGTGTACTGGCACATCCACAGTCCCGGCAACAAATTCCCTGCTGTGGTTTACGACTGAGTGACCCCCCATACCCAGCCGTAAATGCACACCAGTATAGGCACGATGCACATCAGACATGATGTAGGAATCCTGCCGCACATTTGCCTCGATAATTGGCTCTAATGTCGCCCTGGTCTTGTCGGGTATGATCCCGACGTGGATGTTTTTAGTTCTCCTACTTATGCAACCAAAAGCCCAGTTTGACTGCGCAGCAGATGTCCCCTGTGATATTTTCTCGTGTAGAGATGGGTCTCATCCACTTCTACAACGTCATCAGCGCCGCCTAGCTGCTGCCGGTCGTGAGTTTCTGCAATTTCGCATACCTCCCTTAAAAAATGATACACTTGGATGGCCGTTGCTTTGGTTGTCCCCACTTCTACTGCGGCATCCAACACCTTGTCCCGTTTAATAAAAAGCACCGTCAATCTCAAGATGGTCAGAAAAGGGAGACGCATCCTTTCAAAAAATGTGTTTTTTAGGGCAGACCTCGTCGCCGGTGTACGGCGAGGTCGTTGTCTGCTGCAGGTCCAGCGACGCCACCGGAAGCCAAGCATATAGCTTGGTTTTTCTTCCCGTGTAAGTCAGCCCCTGCACTTTGGGCACCGAGGCCTACGGGAGGGAATTAAGAGCCACTTCTTAGTGACTTCCACGGCCCTCTCTTCGGAACAAATTTCTTTTCCAAAGTTCCAAATAGAAAAGTTCCTTTGAAGCAACAACTCCAAAGGATCCATTTTAATGATATACAATTATTAATGAATATTAAAAAGCAAAAAAAAACCTGAGGAAGATTAACAAAATATACTATGAAAAAATAAAAAAAGTAAACTACCTAAAAAAATAATATATAGAAAAAAAGAACTGAAATGAAAAGGAACTAATAGCTGAGGAAAAATAAAATACAGTAGAAAGAAAAAAATAACTAAGCTAAGAGAAACAAAATCAAAACTATTAAGTACTACCTAAAAAATAAAATACGGAACTGAAAAGAAGAAAACGAACTAAAAGCAAAAGGATAAAAAGAAGAAAACGTAGAAAACAAAGAAAAATATAAAAAAAAACTGGAGGAATTTGTTCAAATATCGCGCTCGAGAAAGAAAAATTTAATTTTTTTATAGAAATTACTATTCCGCGCGGCCCGCTAAGGTAACCTCGGTTCGACACTATGACAAGAATTTAGCCCCTTTAATATGTCACGCGCGGGCACAGTTCGCGCGGGGTGGGCACTACGCACGGACGTGCTCTTGTCTCCTGCGTTAAATTTTCAATCATTGTCCATATCTATGAAAATATATTTCGTACGAAAAAAACGTGTAGTATAAAAATGTCTCATTTTAATGTGTTCTACAAGATGCAATAAAAAAAAAACAGGCCTCTTATAATGGCATCCCAGCAACGCAAATTTCGTCAAGTCTTGCTCACCCGTACACCCTCAACTCACGAAATATGGGGCGCACGAAAAAAACGTCTAGAATAAAAATGTCTTATTTTAATGTGTTCTTCAAGATTAAATCGAAAAATTGTACAAGTCCAGCCACCATACTAAAATCACTCCGAAATTCGGCTAAGTCCCTGCACACCCTTACCTTGACCGGCTGCATACTAAATTACATTACACCTTCGTACTTCCCCTCCCCAAAACAAGCAACCCTACTCTCCGTAAGGACCATCAACCTATCAGTATCCTACCGTTTTTCTCTAAGGTTCTTGAATCGGTTGTTGAATTTCTTTCGAAGGAGAACCTGCTCAATCCATTCCAATCTGGTTTTCGAAGTGGCCACAGTACATCCACGGCCCTTCTCAAGGTCACAGAGGATGTCCGCGCTGCCAAAGAAGCGCAGATGGTCACGGTTTTGGTGCTTATTGACTTCAGTACTGCATTCAATGCTGTGGACCATGACATCCTTTTAGCCGTTCTCGCCCATTTCAACGTTTCCGTTTCGGCTATAAAATGGTTCTCCTCCTACCTCCGTGGACGTCAGCAGGCTGTGCGTGCCGGTCAGGATGTATCTGACTGGTGCGACCTCAAAGCTGGTGTCCCACAAGGTGGAATTCTGTCCCCTGTCCTCTTCGCATTGTTTATCCACATGGTCACTCCTATTCTTCTTTCCCATTACCACCTTTATGCTGATGACCTGCAGCTTTATGCATCCGGCAAACCAGATGAAATCAATAATATACTGGCACTCGTCAACAAAGATCTGGATGAGATCCATAACTGGTCAGCTAGTTACGGTATCTACCCGGACAAGTGTCAGGCAATACTAATTGGTAGTCCTCAACAAGTTCATAAGATTGACACCTCCAATTTATGTCTGTCTTTTAATGGCTTCCCTATTACCTTTACTCCCACTGTTACTGACCTTGGTTTGGTCATTGATAGTCAGATGGATTGGAGAGCTCATATTGAGTTTGTCAGCAGAAAGTTCTACGCCTCTCTTCTTTCAATAATCCATTATAAAAAATTCCTCCCTGAAAAAACTAAAATGTCTTTAGTGAATTCTCTCCTTCTTCCCATTATAGATTACGCTGATGTGTGTTACCTAGATCTTACTGAGGAACTCCTCAATAAACTTGATCGTCTTCTAAATACTGGCATCAGATTTATATTCTCCTTGAGGAAATACGACCACGTTTCGTCTTTCCGTAAAAAACTTAATTGGTTGCGTATTCGGGAGCGTAGGAAAGTTAGAATCCTCTGTCTCCTGTACAGTGTACTTTTTGAACCTCAAACGCCTATCTATCTGAAGGACTCATTTTCTTACGTTGCAACCAATCATTCCCGATATCTCCGCTCATCCAGCAACTTTCTCCTTAATGTCCCCACCCACAAATCTGGCTTCATGTCAAATTCCTTTGCCGTGACAGCTGTCCGCTTATGGAACTCTCTTCCCACTGATGTCAGAAAAGCCCCCTCCCGTCCTTCTTTTAAAAATCTCCTCAAGAGGCACTATCTCCAATCCTACAAATAAGTACTTGTGTGTTCATATATAGTTTGTATGCTTAATATATTATATATGTATTTATTATTTATATCTGTGTTTGTAGTTTGTATCTATGTATGACTATTAGGATGTATTTAAGTTATTAAAATGTATGTATTTAAAGTTTCTGTGAACATTTGTACTCACTGTAAAATTTTCTTCTTTTTCTTTGTATTGTAATTTGATTTACTGGTGTATGTTTATAATACTGACCCGCTCTTATGTTCTCCCATGTTGTGAGGTTGACTGGTAGATAATACTTTAGTATTAAGTCCACCCTTTGTACTTTTACTGCAATAAAGTATTAAATAATAATAATAATAAATATGATCGATCTAAGTCTTTTGCACACCCTTATCTATACCCTGACCCATTGCAGTTTCGAATCTATTGTAATACCCAGAAAAACAATGCTATTTATAAATTCCAAACACTTACTTTCTATTCATTCATTTATGCCCTCTGTGTTAATATTAGTGCGATGTACTTCAAATTTCAACGAGGTGTCATCAGCGAACAATACTATGTCAGCATGGTTCTCTACCGTTGAAGGGAGATCGTTAATATATACCAAAAATGAGAAAGGTCCATGTATTGATCCCTGAGGAACGCCTAGTTTTACTTCCGTGCCACCAGATCTAATTTCATCAATATCTACATATTGCTTGCGATTATTTAAATAAGAACTTACGATTGACAGATAAGCCAAACAATAGAATTTTAATTTTGAAATTAATGTTTTTGAGTCTACACAATCAAATGCCTTTGAGAGGTCTCAAAAAATGCCAATGGCATCTCTTTTGTCCTCCCAAGAAGCAAAAATAGGCTTTACTAGAGCTACACCTGCGTCAGTGGTTGATCTGCCTTGAGTAAATATATGATTTTACTCATATAGTAAAATCATATTGCTTTTCCTTCTGTTTCCTTGAGTACTCTGTGAACCTTGTCCCAAATGGATGTTTTAATCCTCCAGTGCACCCATCCTAGCATTCATATACTGGATGGTCTTCAATAAGTCCGTTATCTGAGTGCCGAAGAAGTCAGTGGTCCCAGTCACATCAATCCTTAGTGCGATTATGGACGAATGGAAATCCTTCGCAAATCGGTCCAGTTTTGCATTGAGGGACGATTCCATGTTGCTTATTAATGTGTTGAACTCGGATATTAGTGCAGTGTTGTGTTGTGAACTCACGGGTATGTCATCACAGGACATGTTGAGTGTGTGCCTCAAGTTGTCTTCAGACAGGGGTGTCGTCGTTCTTCAGAGCACTACGTGAAGTGTTCACATTGGTGCAGTCAGGACACTCCATTATTAGTAGTAATCCATTAGTAGTCATGTTTAGACATCTGAAGTGGTACCCTAGTAGTACTAGGTAGTACCCTTTACATTTTGTGCAAGTGATTTGTTCGCCGAGGCTCACGCTTGTTCTGCACGTTCTGCAATTCATTCTGAATGCCCGTAAGTACAAACAAAGTACAAAACAGCAGTTTTCAGGCGATCAATGACCCCACGCAGGTAGCAATAACGGTCGTTAGTCGCAATAAAACCGTCAGATGTTCGCCACCAAGGAATATTTTTCCCCTACGTTTAATTTCACAGCACTGAAATATTGTATTCACTAATCTATTGTTTTTAATAAATAATGCAATCAAATCAAGTCGTTTTACTTATTACTCTATTTTTAAATTTAGGCAGAGGTAAAAAATACGTGTTGACAGTTGAAACGTCGCATGTCAATCCTTTTCCAATTGTTGGGGTTCTGCCGACCCGCAGTTAGTTCCTGTACTACTGTGTAGGATGCAGACGTCGCGTCCTTTCCTAGTGCACCTGTGTAAGGTTCCTGGAGGAGCAGGGCGTTGCAACCATTGCTCCTTGCAACGGCGATGGCCTCAAGCAGCCCTGCACCACCCCAGGTTGCACTGTAGGAGCTTATAGCGGACCTCCTTCAGGAGTAGTCCACCCTGTCCCTGGAGATCCTGTCCCACTTGACCCACTCAGGGCACACTGGTCCAGGGCTGTTACAATTGGGAAGCCAATCCTGAGCCTCCGCTCGACCAGTTGTTTCCAAACCTTCGGTTCCACCTCCACGATGTAGTTGTAACTGTAGTTACTATTGCGTGTCGGAGAGATGGAAATGATACTCGAGAACAATTATGACAATAGCTGTTTATTTGTAAACGGGGTCACGCGTGCGTCATCCGTTCTTGCACAATTATGTTATTTCCCTACAAATACTCCCCCCCTTAATAATTAAATACATTTTGACAAAGATATTGAAAGAAGAGTGAGTGCGGGTAATAAGGTTAACGGTGCCCTTCGCAGTGTTATGGAGAGCCAATTCATGTCGAAAAAGGCAGGATTGGCTGTCCATGACGCTGTACTGGCACCAACCTTAATGTACGGGAGTGAAAGTTGGGTATGGCAGAAGAAGCATAAAAGTAAAGTCAATGCGGTAGAAATGCGGTCATTGCGGAGCATGAAAGGCGTGACATTGAATGACAGGATAAGGAATAGTGTGATTAGAGAAAGTTGCGGTTTGAAGGAAGACGTAGTGACCAAGATTGAAAAGGGCATGCTTCGGTGGTTTGGGCATATGGAGAGAATTGATGAAAGTCGATTGACGAAAGAGATTTATATGGGTGATGTAATGGGCCGGGTGAGTAGAGGTCGGCCCAGAAGGACATATACAGACCAGATTGGTGATGTCCTGGCCGAAGGTGGCGTGAAAAGTACTCGAAACCGGAGATCATGTATGAAAAGATGTATGAATGTACATGAAGCGAAAGGGGTATGTCAGGACCGTGACAAATGGAGATCTGTAGTTTCTGCACAACGATATAAGGAAAAAATTAAATAAAAATGTAGAATCATATGTTAAACTTAATGACCAGGGGGTGGCTGGGATGACTTGTGTAGTCTCCCGGAGAGACGCCGGATGTCTCCTCTTGTCAAGTCTCCCGCTCCGTTCTGGGCCCACTATTTCACCTTGTTGCGGCACAGGTTCCACACGATGTACGCTATGACGATTATGAGCGCTAGTATGCCCAGTGTCATGCCAATGGAGGCTTGCATTTCCGTTGTCTGGATGGCTTTCTCCTTTTCTATCTGCTGATTGATGATGACGTGCTCGTCTTTCGCGTACTGGTTGCTCATGGTTGCTTGTAGGAAGCTTTGATGAGCTTGGAGTTTCAGTTCGGTGTCTGCTGGCCTTCTGATGCTGCTTGTTGCCGATATATTTATTTATTTACATTTGTCACATATATACAAATTACATTACATCTGAACAACACTCTAAAAAAACCATTAAAAATAACAAATAGATAGAAGATAGACGAGTTGGACGTGGCAAATGCAAAAGGGCTCTGATACAGCATGTGCTGGAAATAACGCACAGCGTTCCCAGCGCTGATCTTACATCAGTACCCGTGACATGATTTGATGTGTAAAATAAATAAAATTTTGTAATTGTTATGTCATTGGCTATTGTACTAAATCTATACTAATATTATAAAGCTGAAGAGTTTGTTTGTTTGTTTGTACGCGCTAATCTCAGGAACTACTGGTTCGAATTGAAAGATTATTTTTGTGTTGAATAGACCATTTATAGAGGCTATATAACATCACGCTGCAACTATTAGAAGCGAAGAAATAATGGAAAATGTGAAAAAAACGGGGAAAATTATTCTTCCTTGAGGGCTTCCGTTGCGTGCGCTGCGAAAACTGTTCAAGATACCAAAAATATATGTATGAAAGAATTATTCCTCTTAAAATGATCTAAAAAAATGTCCGCGATAGTATATGTCTATATTTTAAGATTAACTCATTAGAACCATTTTTATGGTAATCAAATTTGGTCAAAATTAATGCATTATTTGTAAGAGCTGTATCAACGTAATAATATTATTTTTTATCGAAATAAATGTGTTATTGATTAAGAGTATTTAATTGTGAACAAAATTGTCTTTGGCATCACTTAATTTCAATGAACATCTTAGAAGATATTACAATTTTAAAATAACACCGATATAAAATTCACTCGCGCCGTATGATGTGCAAAACATGACGCTGCAAGGAGAGGCGTGGCGTGGCTTGCGAGCGACGCGGAGAGGTTTCGGATCGGTTGTATGAAGCGTTATTTGTTTTTGTGGTATATAATATCGTCGTGTAATAATACTTTTTAAATACTGTATCATTTTGTTTTAAGGACGAAATATTATTTGTTTCTAATAATTTCACAATTATTTACACTAATTTTTAGGTTTGGTGTGTATAATTATAATACAATATTTTTTATAACTGATTCTCCCCTTGATCTCTCTTGCCAACAAAGCAATAATTGTACCATATACACAAGTTAAGCAAGCTTTTAATAAATCGTGTTTCAGACAAATTAAAACTATTACTAAAAAAAAATTTGTTGGCGGAACAAAGTTCGCCGGATCAGCTAGTAATTAAATAAAGTATGTCATATAATATAAATGTAGGTCATGTCGCATGTCAAGTGTATCAGTAAAAATGTCAGTAAAATAGGATTAGGTATGTTAAAGGTATTAATAATAATTATTTTTTAAAAATGTTATAAAATGAAATGAAGTAAGGGAATGTCGAGCCATAACATTTAAGTAGATTTTTGCGTTTTTAATAATAATAATTTGTAATTATATTTAAAAGTCACTTTTGAGGAAGCCCTTTTAAGGGGTGGAGGAATGTCGTTCCAACACTTTGAAGCCTGGAACCGGAAGCTACCCCGGAAGGCAGCGGTCCGGTGGTCCGGGCCACAAAGCTGGTTCGAACATTCCCTCGCACAGTACTGTTGCCCGCGCCGCATGGTGCGCCATACTAATTTGTTGTACAGGTAGATAGGTGTCCTGGTGTTGATAACCCCAAAGAGAAGGGTCGCAAAGTACAGTTTCTGTCGATTTTTAATTTTAAGCATGTTTCCATTGTTAAATATGTGTACGCGGCGGAATATTGTAACAAAAACGAGCACAAGCATTTTGAATACGTTGTAGGAGGCTCCAAGATCGCTCCAGTAGGCAAGACCCGTACATAGTGATAGCGTAATTTATCTTAGACAGAATAAGGGATTCGCAGAGAAGGATCCTGATGTCAACGCTAAGATACTGCCTCACGCTGTATAGCCGGAAAAAGCAGTCTCGAGCGACAACCCCTACATGTGATTCGAAATTCAGTGATGAGTCCATAACAATACCCAGGTTCCTACATTCGTCAACAAGCTCAAGTCTGTCACCGTTAATGTGAATGTAAGGTTTTTTTGAGGTAATGTGTGCTTTTAGTTTTTTGGAGCCCATAATCAACACCTTGCATTTTTTGTTGTTTAGAAATAAGGAATTACTTTGGCACCAATATGATATGCTGTCTAGATCTTTTGTAATTTTAATTGTTGCATTTTCGATGTCATGTTTGCCGCAAGGAACATAAACCTGCAAATCATCAGCATAAATATGAAAATTACACGTCTTTATACACTTTGTGATGTCAGCAGAATAGATGGCAAACAAAAGAGGTCCCAAAATCGATCCCTGGGGAACACCCCTGGTTATCTCTTTGAGCTCGGATGTCAACAGGGAACCGTCGGGTTTATTTATAACAACCTGTTGATATCGGTTGTATAGGTAGCTCTGGAACCATTTGATTGCTCCTGGTTGTAACCCGTAGAATGCGACCTTTGAAAGAAGCAGGTCATGGTTTAAACAATTAAACGCTATTGAAAAATCGAGCAACACCAAAAACTAAAAAAAAAAAATAGTTGCTGTTCTTCGGGGGGAGGTGCATACCTTACGAGGATCGCCGCATCAGCGTTAACCTCATTTCAAACGGATATGAACATCGCATGATCGGACAAATGCTGACTCGGACATCGCCGTGCGTCATCATCGCCCTGAAGCGCATCAAGTAGGCATAATCCACGAGTTACGATTTGAACTGTAAAAATTCACTTTGTATTCTAACATCGAACAAGTCAAACCAATCTAATTGTAATTTTATATTTTAACTAGTTGTCTCGGCAAACATTTGTTTTGCCATGGGAAGTCGCCTTTGTACCTCGTTTATAAGATGAAATAAACCTTTTAAACCTTCCCTGAACTTCCACGATTAATTCAAGACTAAAATAAGCCAAATCGGTCCAGCCGTTCTCTAGTTTTAGCGAGACTAACGAACATCAATTCATTTTTATATATAAGATTAAATAAATTGATTTTTTTTACATCCTCCGGTTGTTGCAAACTTAATTCGTGTTGCTGTCAAAGAATTTACTAAAATGTCAACATTGAAGTCACCACATACTACAACCTGTTTTTTGCTTGTAGAAAGGTGACTAAGGACTTCTTCCATCGCAGATTCAAACACCGCAAAATCGGAGTTTGGAGGTCTGTATACAGAAACGATAATATGACTACTTAACTCTATACACGCCAGCTCGATAGTGTGTTCAACAGATAGACATACTATGTCTTGTCTAGATTTACATTCAAAGTCTTTTTTAACAAGAATTAATGAGCCACCTCTCTGAGAGTGCACTATGCTGAATACACTTACAATCATAGTTACTTAGGTGATAAGCCATATTACATTTGTGTATCCAATGTTCTGTCACACAAAGGATATCTACATTTTCACTATTTAAATAAAATTCAATAGTGAAATAAAAGGAGGACACTGACTCTATTATAATACTATATTTAGCAATACTTATGCTATTATTACATTTCACGTTGGGTTAACAAGTACTACAAGTATACGGTCTCACAATCTTTCTTGTACAATACTATTTTCTTCAAAAATCTCCACAAGACTGGCGATCTGTCGCACAGACTGTCGCCATTTTCTTTTCACCGAATCTACGCCAACCGCCAACTTCCTCTAAACACGCGATTGGCTCATTTGAAAAGTTATAGGTGGCGTGGTTGGGCCCAAATGTTGTGATTGGTAGAATAGAAATTTCCCGTATTTGTTGCCATTCGCAATAATTTACTTTTACTTAAATAATTAATTACGACAATAGAATCTATTTTGCTGGGAAACCCTTGAATGTTCAGATGAAGAATTTTCAAATTATATTGGCTTCCCGTTGTCAGTTGTATTTTGCTGCTTGCGCGGCTAAGTCAGGGTGAGTACTCGGTATGGTTAGGTTAGGTTGGGGTGCGAAGTCAGATCACCTCCTCGTGTGCCTGACTGTTATTGGGTACCTCCTCGCGGGGGTAGTCTTTAGCAGTCGGGCCGGTGCACCCTGGGCAACGGCAGAATGTGCATCAGTCGTCGGCTCGCGTTGGCGGCCCATGCCATTCTGACGGCTGAGAATCTGACACCATCGTCGCTCCGGGCCCCCTCTGCTGTCATCAGAAGGCTCCTCCCGGAGCGGCAAGGACAGGGCCTTCGTAGTCCCGTCCGCCCTGTCAACACATCGTAACCCCTGTGGAATTCCTTCCCAGGGACCGAGGGTCTGGTCGACAACGTCCGGACTGCGAGGAGTCAACCTCTATAAAAAATCCCCAATTCCACACACTGGGAAACCGTGATGTGTGGATGCTCTCCGGAGCGGCAGCTAGGCACAGCTGTCACTAGCGGACCCGGTCCTACAGCGGCACACTGTAGGAAACTGGAAAAATGGAAGGTTCAAAGTCACTTAGCGTTCCCCGGGTGGGTCCCGTCCGCAGGGACGGGGAATCCCACACCACCCCTCAGGGGGTGGTGCGCCCCCGTGATACGGGGGTGGGGCAAACCTCCATCGTGCGCGCAGCGCACCACGGCTTAACGACCCGGCTAGCCACCGGAGCCGTGGGGTTTTGGGGCCCCACGGTGTGAAATGTGTCACCCAAACATCACGTCCGGGAGAGGACGCCGCTGTCACTGGAGACTTCGCCTGGGCGGACGAGTTCTCCAGTGGGAGCGAAATGATGGCGGTGGAGCTCGGCGGGTCCACGTCGGACGCCTCCGTCGGGATTCTGCGCCGCAAACAAGCGCGCTCCCTTTCCTCTGCCTCGGCCCAATCCACGGACCTTGACAGTAGTCAGAGGGAGGAGGAAGCGGTGCCTGAAGAACCTCCGCAGGCGCCCCCAAAGAGAGGGCGAGGGCGGCCCCCGACCACGGGGGAATACATAGGAGTGGGCAAGGCTCGCGCCGAGGCCAAGGCCGCCCGAAGAGAGGCCTTTCTTAAAGAGACCACCGAAGCTGCAGCCGTCCGGCGGTCGCCTGAGGACTGCAACTCAAGGCGCAAAAGGGCCCCGCCAAGTGCCCTGAGTAAAGCCCGAGCGGCACCCTTCTCGATGGCCTCTGCCGACCTCCACCAGAGGGTGGAGGAGCACGTGGGGATCATGCACGTGAGCATCCTGATCCAGTGCGGGTCCATGAAGAACGCGCGGCTGGAGGCGCTGGAGGAGCGCCTCCTGCCGGCCAAAAGAGTGCGCCCGCCGCTGGCAGCCGACGTAAGGGCTGCGACGGCGAGTACCGATCTTCGCACCGGGCCCCAGAAGAAGGGGAAGGGGAAATCCTCTGCTCCCCGTCCAGCCCTGGCCCCGACCCAAGCCCTTGCCATCAGCAAGAAGGGTTCCGGTGCCGAGTCCTTCGCAGCCCGGAACTTTGATCCCGGCTGTCAGCGTGTCGGCTCCGGCAACGTCTTGGGTGGAGGTGATGAAGCGCGGCAGGCGCTCGGGCGCCAAGCCGCCACCTCCCTCAAAGCCCCAGCCCAAACAACAGCCGCCAAAAAAGGCGGCAAAGAAGAAGGTTGTCGCACCCGGCTCCCTCCGCATCCCGCACACAGTGGCGGTTTCGCTGTGCCTGGTGCCGGGCGTGGAGGAGGAGGCCGACACCTGGGCCAAGATACTAGCCGAGGTCCGCGGGAAAATCACACTCGCGAGCCTCGGTATATCGAGTATCAGGTTCCAGCGGGCCCGAACCGGGGGGCGGCTTTTGGAGCTCCCCGGGACGGCCGATGAGATTGCCGCCAAAGCGGAAGCTTTGGCGGGCCGCCTCCTGGAAGTCCTGTCCCCGGAGGTGGTCAAGGTGTCCAGGCCCCTCAAGTGCGCGGAACAGCGCTTGGCGGATCTGGACGATTCCGTGACGCCCTCCGAGATTGTCGCCGCCGTGGCCGCGGCAGGTACCTGCGCACCCACCTCTGTCACTGTGGGGCGCACTACGGAGACTGCCGTCAGGGGCTCCTCCCGGACCACATGGGTCCGCTGCCCGGTCGCGGCGGCTAAGGCCCTGGGCCAGTCGGGCAACGTCAACGTGGGCTGGTCCAGGGCCCGCGTGACGTTGCTGGAACCACGGCCGATGCGCTGCATGCGCTGCCTGGAGCCGGGCCACGCACGGGCGACGTGCACGTCGCTCGTGGACCGCACCGACCAGTGCTTCAGGTGCGGTCAGCCCGGCCACAAGGTGCGCGAATGCAGCGCATCGGAGGCCCACTGCCCAGTCTGCGCCGCGGCCAAAAAGCCCGCGGGCCACCGCGTGGGGGCGAAGTCTTGCGTGGCCCCCTTGGGCCACAATAATAATAGCCGGAGGGCCAAAAGTCGCGCCAAGAAGAAAGGCCTTCCGGCCACAACAAGTGTAGCGGCAGGGCCCTCTGAACCTATGAAGGACCAGGAGGAGACCATGGGCCTCCTCACAGAGGCCGCTATTGTCAAGTCTTGGCTCCTGATGCCGCCGAGCGACGCGCTGGATGTGGAGGAGGAGGCGAACTGGTTCCGCGAAACCCTAACGCAGGTGTGTGACGCGGGCATGCCTCGCGTCGGGCCTCCACCTCCGCGACGACGGGTACATTGGTGGACGGACGAGATTGCAGAGCTGCGCACGCTCCGTATACACGCGCGCCGTCCGTACACCAGGTACCGCGGACGACGGCATCGGGACCCCGAAGAGGACTGCCGCCTCCGTATGGAGCCGCCAAGCTGGAGCTGCGCACGGCCATCCGGGCGGCTAAGGAGGCCGCCGATCGAGAGATGCTGAAGACTCTCAACTGGGCGTCTGGGTGCCCCCGATCACCACGAGTCTCCAGCCGGAGACCAAGCGCGAGCGACTCACTGGCGGCTCCGCGTTTGGCCATAGCGGCGCAGCCGGAGCTCGACGAAGAAGAGAACCCGAACGCGGTGGTGCGGGCGGTGACGCGCCCCGAGTTCGCGGGGGCTGTGAACCGCCTCCAGGGAAAGAGAACTGCTCCCGGCCTCGACGGCATACCGGGCAGAGCCTGGGTGCACGTTCTGAGGCCGTACCTGGAGGCGAGGCTTCGCGCCCTGTTCTCCGCATGTCTTCGAGCGCATCCTGGCCAGGCGGCTCGTCGGGCACCTCGAGTTGATCGGGCCGGACTTGTCGGACCAGTTCGAGTTCAGGCGTCACAGGTCCACCATCGACGCTGTTAAAAGGGTTCATGCCATCGCGGACGAAGAGGTCTCCAGGGGCGGGGTGGTGTTGGTTGGGTTGGACATTGCCAACACGTTCAACACCCTGCCCTGGTCTTGTATTCGGGAGGCGCTCGTATACCATCGGGTGCCTCCCTACTTGAGGCGAGTCCTCGAGTCGTATCTCTCCGGCCGGTCTATCCAGTATACCGGCCGGGAGGGTTGGTGCCGTGCGGACATGACGTGCAGTGTTCCACAGGGGTCCGTGCTGGGGCCCCTCCTGTGGAACATCGGCTACGATTTCGTGTTGCGCGGTGCTAATCTCTGGGGTATCGAGTTGACGTGCCACGCCAAATACACCCTGGTTACGGCACGGGGCGAAACCATCGGGAGGCCGTCGTCCGCGCGACTGCTGGCGTGGCGCAAGTGGTGCGCCGCATTAGGCTTTTGGGCCTAGAAGTGGCCCTGAACAAGTCCGAGGCCCGTGGAACCAAAGGGCCTCGGACATGTTCAGGGCCACTTCTAGGAACGGGCCACCCCAAGTCTATAACCGTCGTGTCACCGCCTCGCAAGCGCGTGCGTCACCGGCAATTGGACACCTCGCAACTCAGCGTTACGAACATGACTGCAACTGACCCAGTTCCGATGCAGGTTGTTAACCTTTCGGACAAATACGTAAAGCTGGCTGGTGAAATCACGAAGCCACTAAGTCCCGTGGTTCCAGAGTTGGTTCCTGGTGTGCCTGTCATCCAGGACACAGCGCAGGAGTCAGCTCGACCCGCTCGCCGCCGTCGCCGCCAGCCCCCGCGCTCCGCTCACCGCGAAATCGCGCACACCGCTGCTGCCCCGCCGGCGACGAATGCTCGTCCCTCCAGCAAACGGATGGTGGATGGAGATGGCTTTGTCCTGGTGGAGAGTAAAAGCCGTCACCGCAACGCGTATGGCACCGCAACGCGTATGGCACCGCCCCGCCCGGCTCAACGCTACAGCCGGCAGTACCGACGACGTTGCTGTACGTCTCTCGTCTGAGTTTTCAGACAAAGGAGATAGATGTGCAGCAATACGTTCTGAAGAAGACCCTTTGGCGTGTAAGGGTCGTAGGATTGGGCTCGCGTCATGACGACTTTAATTCGTTTGTGGTGCGAGTTCCCACAAAAGATCTGGCGACCTTCATGGACACATCCTTCTGGCCATCGGGTGTAGTGTTTCGGCGCTTCCGAGAAAGATTGCAGAACACTGCAGACGACAATGTGCAGAAAGAAGGATAGTTTTTATGACTAAAATAAAAAAAAGATTTTTTTTTTTGTTTACACAGCTCTCACTTTTCTTTATAAAGAGAAATGAGGATTTAGAGAAAATTACGGGCCATGGCCAAGTAATCATCCCGTTTGATTGTGAGCTAAAAATTTACGTACTATCCTTCATGTATTAAAAATAACGGCCTTTTGGAGTAATGCGTATGTGGATGAATGAATGTGCAGTTTTTCGAGGCTCGTGTGTAGGACTTCGGTATAACACCTGTAGCTGATAGCACTATTGGGACTGTTACAACGGAGTTCATTCGCCACTGACACTGTATTTCAGCTGATAGTTCTGTGTATTTGGCAATATTTTCTGTATGTACTTTGTCTAAGTTATGCGTGTTGGGGATGGAGATATCAATTAGGTAATCTTTTTTATTATTTTTATCACATTGTACGGGGTAATTGTGTGGTCCATAGCGATATATGGAGCCTAAGTGTATAAAAATAAGCAGCTAAATTGGAGTGCAGCAAACAGAAATAGTTAACTATGATGATGGGCATGTCATGAGTCTACTTTTTATTTTATTTTTGAACATTTGTAAACTGAGAGAAAACAAATCAATGTCCAAATACTTTTCATTATACAATTCAACGCTCCGCCTAAAAAGGTGGTATTGGTATACACAGTTCGGTGAGAAGGAACAGACAATAGTTTCACAGCGCGAGAGCCTTGCCTACGTATTTTGAATGAATTTTTTTCAGTCAAAAGAGAGGAGTCGACAAAATTGTTTAAAAGTTTATATAAAAATACCATATCGAATTGTTCACGGCGATCTTTAAGACTATTCAGATTATGTCGCGATAGGGAGGACACATAATCAACATATGTATGTTGGTCTCTGAATTCTAATGATTTCATAA
>SJJU01070769.1:0-14422 GCA_012932125.1 Conopomorpha cramerella | reverse complement strand
ACACTTGGTCAAAATGAATGACACAGCTGGTCAAAATGAATTAAACACTTGGTCAATATGAATAACAAACTTGGTCAAAATTAATGACACACTTGGTCAAAATTAATGAGAATACGATGACACACTTGGTCAAAATTAATGACACACTTGGTCAAAATGAATTAAACACTTGTTCAAAATGAATGACACACTTGGTCAAAATGAATGACACACTTGGTCAATATGAATAACAAACTTGGTCAAAATTAATGACACACTTGGTCAAAATGAATGACACACTTGGTCAAAATAAATGTTACACTAAATGGTTCAAGCCTATGACGCACTTGGTCAAAGTCAATGAACACTTACTCAAAAACAATGACACACTTGGTCAAAATCAATTGGCAAACTTGGTCAAAATCAATGACACACTTGGTCAAAATCAATTGGCAAACTTGGTCAAAATCAATGACACACTTGGTCATAATCAACGACACACTTGGTCAAAATCAATGACACACTTGGTCAAAATAAATGTTACACTAAATGGTTCAAGCCTATGACGCACTTGGTCAAAGTCAATGAACACTTACTCAAAAACAATGACACACTTGGTCAAAATCAATGACACACTTGGTCAATTTCATTGACACACTTGGTCAATTTCATTGACACACTTGGTCAATTTCATTGACACACTTGGTCAATTTCATTGACACACTTGGTCAATTTCATTGACACACTTGGTCAATTTCAATGACACACTTGGTCAATTTCATTGACGCACTTGGCCAATTTCAATGACACACTTGGTCAATTTCGTTGACACACTTGGTCAATTTCAATGACACACTTGGCCAATTTCATTGACACACTTGGTCAATTTCGTTGACACACTTGTCCAATTTCATTGACACACTTGGCCAATTTCATTGACACACTTGGCCAATTTCATTGACACACTTGGCCAATCTCATTGACACACTTGGTCAATCTCATTGACACACTTGGCCAATTTCATTGACGCACTTGGCCAATTTCATTGACACACTTGGTCAATTTCATTGAGACACTTGGTCAAAATCAATGAACACTTGCTCACAATTAATGACACACTTGGTCAAAATCAATGAACACTTGCTCACAATCAATGACACACTTGGTCAAAATAAATGTTACTCAAATGGTCACACGATCTTCGTAAAAAAAAATATATTTTAACATGATAAACATTAAAAATAAAAGAAATATGTCGGGACATCTTTATACACTGTAACCCGACCCCAAACTAGGATATCCCGTACTATGGGTGCCAGAGACTGATATACTTGCATAAATATGTTTAAATACATAGATGAATAAAACACCCAGACGCACATAACAAATTGCATTATGTATTATGTATGTAAACGTACTTGATTTCTGGATAAACCTTACCCAAGTAGCATTTAAGTGTCTGTAAAATCAATATACCAGCCAATTTAGAACTTATAATGTTTAAAGCGACTTATAAGAGTGTCAGTGAAAACTAACCTAAACTCAAGCTGTATAAAATCATTATAAAGAAATCTGCGTACGCAGGGGTGTTACATCAGAATATAAAAAATCTACAATAAAACTTCAAGTGTTGTGTTACACTTCGAGCAAATTCTATCTTTAAACCTGTATACAGGCTGTATTGTAGTATCAATTGGTACTTGTTGCTGTAAAAACGTATCTGTTAACTCCATTATGAAACTTTAAGAGTTGTCTGACGCTCCAAGTTTATTATATCATTAAGGCTGCATAGAGGCTGGATTTTAGGATCACCTGGCACTTGTTGCTGTACAAAAGTGTTTGTCAACTCCGATTTGAAACTAATTATTATAGCGTAATTTTACACTATTATAAGTATAATAGTGTTATAACTTCTGTCTGTAAGGTTATTATAAAACTAAAATAATAAATGACAGCTGTAGTGCAGTTTTTATCTGTATTCCTGACCAAGTCGCCGAAATACAGTCAAAAGTATAAAAATATTAAATTACAAAGCTGATATAAATCCAAAAGCTCTAGAAGGGATTCCATTAATTACATAGAACAGCTACTAAGATTACAATGCTCTCCAACTATCCTATAGGCTGTTTAAAAACAGTCGCCATTTTACTATGAATATTTTTTTTGGAAAATATAATTAAAGATCTACTTGCAAATAATTAACAAACACTAAAGTTGTATTATAATAACCAGCTAAAATAAATTGACTTTAGCCTTAGAATTGATATTAAAAGAAAAAAAAATTACATAACCTTAAAAACAAACACTAACTTTATGTACTTTTATAGATATATTTATTGTTTCTGTTGATTATTAAGCAGGAGCGTAAATATTTCGCCAGAAAAGATACCAATGTTCACAATAAATAATAATCGGCACTTAGCAATAGTAATATAACTGGTCTCAAGATCCTGTGTTTTAACTGCACTTTATTATTCATTTAGCTAGTTGTCATTTTAGTCGCCATCACAAAATAACGAATACACAAATATCTAGACGAATAGACTAAAATATTTTAATTCCTTTATTATTCTACTTAAAAACCTATTTAAAACGTATATTCTTAAGTCATACTTATAAGAGATAATCTGTAGTGCTAAGGTTTCGTTTCACATCGAACTACAGCTACTTTACAGCTTATCTATTGCTTGTACAGCTACTGTACAGCTACTATACAGCTCTAATAAGGCGAAAAGCTGTATAATTGGGGCCCTTTTTTAAATTATAAGGGCTGTATAAGCGCTTATGCAGCTTTTGTACAGCCTAAATGTACAGCTTATAGTATTCAAATAAACTGATATACAGCTCTTATACAGCTTGCAATGCTACTTGGGTAGTTACCTCTTTGCTACCGCGATCATTTCTAGTAAACTTCGCAAAAACGTAAATAAGTAGGTTACCTACCTACATAGTCATAAATAACACTATTTCCATATGTTTCATAATTAGCTTTAACCCTCACAACAACAGCGGATCATTCTGGGTTCATCCAGCTTTACGTACATATCGGTAAATAAATCGTAGGCGTGGACGGTATGTTTTCGATTTAACCCAACTTGGGACGAACGAATTTGTGATTCGAAAGATAACAGCCGGGGTAAAGTGCTACGGCAATGGACACTACTACTACCGAAGAGTAGGTAAGCCCGAACAACGGACCAAGCGACGACGCGCGACGCCCTAAACTAGGCGCAGATTTAATACCTCCTTATTTATGTACAATTAATAAAGTGCTAGCAACTGGTAGTCCTGATCAAGTGTTACCCTCACTCACCACCCCGGACCCAGCAAAGTTTTGAAAATTTTAGCTCACCGATCAGAGAGTAGCTCTGACCAGGTGAACAAAAAAAAATAATTTCCATACTATTTTTCCACAGGTTATAAACTGTTCCGTATTGAACTATATTTCATCTTTTTAACTACTGATATAAGGATAGTGCAGAGTATTTACATTTACGCTGGATATTCACCCATCTTATAATAATTTAGTCATAAAAATATGCAAATATGACATACCTTTTATCCCGCTTCTGAATTGAAATAAAAGGAGGACACTGTCTCTATTATAATACTATATTTAGCAATACTTATGCTATTATTACATTTCACGTTGGGTTAACAAGTACTACAAGTATACGGTCTTACAATCTTTCTTGTACAATACTATATTCTTCAAAAATCTCCACAAGACTGGCGATCTGTCTCACGGACCGTCGCGCCATTTTCTTTTCACCGAATCGACGCCAACCGCCAACTTCCTCTAAACACGCGATTGGCTCATTTGAAAAGTTATAGGGGGCGTGGTTGGGCCCAAATGTTGTGATTGGTAGAATAGAAATTTCCCGTATTTGTTGCCATTAGCAATAATTTACTTTTACTTAAATTATTAATTACGACCAAGAATCAGAACCGGAAAAAAAGAAAAGAAAGATTTGTAATATAAAAAAACTACTCCTTAAAGAAAAAAATGTGTTTAATAAGATAAGGTTTCTACAAAAAGAAGTGAAATCCCACCAAAAACATTCTGTAAAAAAACTAGTCAAGTCTCGATGAAGCTGCTTGCTCATCTCTAAAAAGTAATTAAATCTAGGCAAAATCGTGCCAAGTCTAAGGTTCCTTACTGCGATTTCTACATCATTATAGTTAGTGTTGTGTGACTTGGCCGTTGAAGGGTACTCAAGGCTCTATAACGGCAATGGGCTCACCCCCTGTCCCGTTAAATACACTTGGTGAAGCGTAGGCATGTATCAGCAAGTATCTCTACCTACCCCGCTTTGAGATTAATTTTTATATTAGGTTATGGTATAAGTAGATGAGTTGCAAGTTTCATGGTTTTATCTTAAAAAATGACGCAGAATACAAACTTTCAACCCCTATTTCATCCACTCACAGGTCGAAATTACAAAAACGCTAGAACAAATTCTGTTTTATTTTTTATCAAGTTCCTAAATGGAAAGTTTCATGGTTTTATCCCCAAAAATGACGAACTCCCATACAAATATTCAACCCTTTTTTCACTCCTTCACTGGTCGAAATTTCAAAAACGCTAGAACAAATGTTTAATTATTAACAAGTGCTTATATATAAAGTTTCATGGTTTTATCTTTTAAAACTAAGAAAACCCATACAAACTTTCAACCTCTTCATCCCTTTTTTCGCAATTATGCCTATGTTCTTTCTCAGGGTCTAAAGATTGTCTGTGCCAAATTTCATCAAAATCGGTTGAAAAGTTTAAGCGGGAAAGTGTAACAGACAGAGTTACTTTCGTATTTATAATATTAAGTAGGGAAGTAGGGATATATATTACTTACTACTATTGACCATTTTAATTAAGCAGTGTATAACGTTGCCCTACTTATACACTACCACTAATATTTTAAGAGTAAGTAGGTAACAATAATGAAATACACCAACAGATTTTATAATAGGTACACTGGTTTGATGATGGGCCAGATTCATTAAAAACTGTTCTGTAAAATTAAGCAAATGGCTATGACCTATACACGGTCACCGAGTCTAGCGGGGTAGTAGGGTAGGCATTAACCAGAAGAACTACAGCGGATAATTATTAAGGGCTTTACTAGTAATGGCAGAATTGCTATTTTGAAGATTAACTTAACTTGTCAGTTGTATGTCAAATACGGAATAACCAGTTATTGTAGACCTATTATAACCGTTGTATAAGTGATAACGCGTTTATTGGTAAGGCAGTTAGTGTGTTCCATCACAATTCTATTATAATATGCCCATTTGTACACAGCAAACAACCAGGTACAGTCAAGCACTAGGTGAAAGCGTAAACTTACGTATTTTCAGGGTAAATACTGTACGGTAAACAATTGCCGTAGAGTGTAGCGACCTAGCATGAAACGTATAACGCAACGAATGATTAATAGCAATCATCCAGGTACTGGTCAGAAAAGCGCGCCTCCGACAAACAACTTTATGAAAATGTCAACATCATCGTGTTGATCACTCGTATATGAACATGTCTAAGGGACGTGTATTCAACACTGTTAGCTGAGCTGCACGTCGGCAGGACGAGCTCGCACGCCAGCTCTCGCCGCACGCGGGACTGTTCAGTTCACCTCGGACACCACTCCTCACAATATTTCATACTGTAACGTCACTAAGAAGTGATTAATGAGAACAAAGATAGACAGATGTGGTAGAAACAGACGCTGCTTCAACCCACATTCAAAGTCGTTTTACCACCAGAAAGTACAATGTAGTTGCAAACTAAGTTGGTTCCAAATCTACATCTATTTTCTAGGTATTATCTCAAAAGTGTGGCGTAAATGAGGCCTCGGGAATTCTCACTTATCGCCCATTTCGACAAGTCGAGAAAGCACGCAGAATCATCCTGTTCTTAAAGCTGTTTTAATCCATTTTCAACCTTCCTGTAGCTTTGTTGTGGATACAGAAGTCTGAACTAGCTGTAGTTACCTAACTAATAGATGTCAGTTTATTTATACTAATTAGTTTAAAAACTATTGCTTATATAGAACGTAATTTTGTATGTACGTCATAATGGTGTAGTGTCGGTGTAGATCTTTAAATTGTAATGCAGAGTGCATGAGAGGAATGTACCGAAAGTACGTTAAATATGAAGCAATGTACCCTTTTCAAACCAAAGTTATAGGAGAAAGTAAGTGAGCCTCCAAGCTGATGTCCGAATATCGGGTGTGTCATGTTTTGATTTGTTTTTAAATCTTTATTGCACAATTTTACAAATGGCTTAATTTAAAAGACTTAGACAAGAATTCGCAAGCCAGCTTTCTTGTGATAATAACACAATTCTATATAAGGAAGTAGGCATTACTTACACAACACAACATACACTGGATTTCAATACTGACAATTAGTATTAAGTACAGTCGGAGTCAAGGGAGCGGAACAATTCCGGTGATCTTAAATCGTGGGTTTCAATCATAACATAGATTCGTGCATAGATTGAACATGGGGACATTACCGATCAAATAAAAAGTACCGGAAAGCCTAAGCCTATACTGTACGGTCAGGTACAAAAGTACAAATCTTAGGCGTACCGGTCTTTATCGTCCAGACGCTGCACGGTCCTCGTTCAAAACGATTGCAGTCTGTCTGTCTGTCTGTCTGTCTGTCAAGACCCTTTATCTCAAGAACGCGTGGACGTATCAAGCTGGAATACACATGAAATACTCAGGTCTATTGTCCCTTTAAGCTGTGAAAATATTAAACTTCTAAGTTAATGAGATCAAAAGATACAGCAGTTTATACCGACACCTTAGACGAATTTCCGTCACACGCTAGGGAATCAAAACCTACAGGGTACTTCCCGTGAACTCAGAATCTTGAAATTCGGCACGAAGCAAGGTTATATGTATAGGTAGTACAGATAAAGGAAAAATTGCGAAAATGATAAATTTGAAGTTACATAAAATATTAAAATATTATTTTTGCTTACATGACAAAATATTTAAAAAAAGTTATAAACTTACTACCTACCCGTTTCCACATGAACGCGTAGACATATTAAAGTTGAAATTCATATCAAACACTTCGTAAGTCTAATTGGATCTAAATTCTGAAAAATTGTTTTGTACGGCGGAACCCGCGGTGCGCGAGTCCGACTCGCACTTTGCCGGTTTTTTTAGTTATTATTAAAAGGCGTGAAGTGTATTATTATTTATTTAATTATATTATTATTCTTCTTAGCAAACCTTTTTATGTGATTTGATGACCATGTTGGAGGAGGGCATGAAAAAAAATAATTTAGACAAATGTCTCACATTTATTTAACCAATCATACATACATAAATATAAAAAAATACACTTCACGCCTTTTACTCCCAAAGCGGGGTAGGCCGAGGCATTTGCTAAAGCAAATGCCCTCAGTTCACCAAGTGTATTTAACCCAACGCAACGTGACAGGGGGTGACCCCATCGCCGTTAAAGGGTTCACGCATCTTGTGGTGTGCGGGTTTCGGATCACGATGTTGTCCTTCACTGTATTAGCGTTGCGTTGCGTGCGTACATACACTCTGAAAAAGAGTCCCATTGGTACACGGTTACAAGTCAAGGATCCGACCGGATCCTCCGAGGATAGGTAGACGTACCTATCTACTGTATTATGTGTATTTTCGATTAGTACCCATCAATACATAGTACAAAACAAAGTCGCTTACTGCTGTATGTCCCTTTGTATGCTTAAATCTATAATACTACGCAACGGATTTTGATGAGGTTCTTTTCCGTCTTTAGAAGAGTGATCCTTGAGGATGATTTATATGCATAAAACATGAAGGTCGAGGTGGGAGTTCAGTACGATTTGTCCCCTGATATGAAGAAATTAAATTTGCTAATCTTATTTTGACGCTAGTTTTGGGTAGCAATAAAGATAAGTCTGTCTGCACCACCCGGCTCCTATATCACAAAACATACAATGAAAATTCTGCTTACGTTGCTGCGTTTTAAAATAGCAAGTCATGGACTATTTGTACTGGTGTTCATAGAATCAGCTGTCATTGCATGTTTAGTGATACGGAGGCCTGTGAAGGGTGTGTGAGGAGCGGTGGCGGGTGTGTGACGGGTGCAGCGGGATGTGGAAGGTGTCGTGTGACAAAGCGCACTTGTGCAGGGCAGCTGTGCGTGGTCGGACGGCAGCGGGCGCAGCGTGCGGCTGGGCGCGGCGTCGCTGCTGGCGCTCAGCGAGGTGGAGCGGCGCGCGCTGCAGCAGGCCGCGCTCGCCCGCCTGCACCAGCTCAACCTCGGCACCACTATCAAGATACCCGACGGTCAGTTCACATACTTTTACTTTACACATCATACCTACCTATCTACATCCTCCCTCGTATCCTCGTTACTATTTTCGCTGAGCGATGGAATTAATCTACTATATAAAAATAAGTCGGGTTTTCCTCCCTGACACTATAACTCCCGAACACACGAACCGATTTCCACGGTTTTGCATTCGTTGGAAAGGTCTCAGGCTCCGTAAGGTTTCTAGCAAAGAAAATTTAAGAAAAAATTAAACAGAAAAGCGGGAAAACGAAACGAAGCCATCTGGTGGCGAAACGGAGTTCGCCGTGTTTACTAGTATCGTATAACTATTTACTTAGTTATCTCTTAAATTAGTCAATAGAAATTGCTTGATCGTATATGTCATGATATTCCAAGTCGGGCACCTACAAAAGAAGTATACGTATACAAGGTGATCTCAACAAGCGGAATAAATCAGAATAGTCCAAGTTCTAATGAAGCAATCACCTCCCACTTCCATGTGAGCCATTTAAACTACTTGCGTACCTACCCACTCTCCACAGATCTCTAGCTATAATCCGAGTGATTCATAATCGCACAATTTCATACAACGCTCGAAAGAACACAATAACGTCTTCGTGAACCGAACGCAACACACTCGCTGAAATTTGGAGGCGCGCCAATCAACAGCCGCGGGATGGCCCTTTTTAATACGTTTAATTGTAGCCGGCAGACGTAGACTAGACTCCGCCACTTCGTACTAAGCTTTATGGGGGAACAACCAATAGGATCCACGACTGCCGTCGCCGGCTTCACTCGTTAATATTTAATATACCATGAGGAATATCCCCAGCCACGTTGTGGTTATTACCTACACTTGACTCAACATTGCAACGGATACTAAACAGAGTCCATTCAAACAGAGAAACCAACCAGTCTTCAATGTTTCGTAATCCCTTTACGTTACGTATTTTTTGTATGTATAACTGTTTGGGGATGCATTGCATTAGTATTTTTCCTTTTACAGAGGAAATATTCTAACTACATTTAAAACTTTGACATACTCCCACAACAATTTTACGTCACCGTGCCATCAGCTGCACGGCAATTGATAATGGCCCTTCCTGGGCAGAGAACACATGTTATGGGTGACAGCGCGTGCGGACAGACAGGGTTATCGCCGATAGACAAGAATGTGAGGTGACGTCCAATGACGTCACGCCATGCCGTGCCAACGTGCAGTCTTGCACAACCAACCGACGACGACACCTCTTGCATACGAGATTTTCCCAACGAGTTCTGCTCAATCCATTTACTTCTACACTTTTACCCTCCGGTACTTACACTTCTATCACTCAAACACTTCTGTTGTTTCTTGGCCAGGCGAGACCGCGAAGGTTTTTGTGGTGATGTAGATTATTCTATTTCTCCTAGTCTTCAGATTCTTTATCCTACCTAACTGTTCAGATGAATGTCATGAAGGTAACTTGTTTTTAGTTATGCTACTTGATGATCTAGTAATGGCGCTGAAAATTTAACAAGTGAAATTTAGATTTTCTTGTGGTACATAACGTTTTTTTTCGACAGTTCGTGTCTTATTTTTGTTGGGCCAAATTACAGCTAGCTAGTAACACAGACCGACGCGACGTCGTGAAACTATAAGGGTTCGTTGTTGACTACATAATCCCAAAGGCCTTTATTGTTGACTGTCCAATACTACAATTTAACACGTGTGTCGACACGATTATCTGGTTAGCCACCTGTAGCGCTGAGCGCCAGCACTACATCGGCCCCTGCGCCACGTTCCCGCCGCTCCCCCGCCGCTGCCGCGCCACTCGGCGGCCACTCGCCCGCCACTCGGCACATGACATGACTTACGCCATTATATTTTCAGCGTGCGATATCAATAGACTATTCTCAGTCCGGTATTTATAGACCGACATGAGATGATTTTTATTGACTGTCGATTGCGGTCGTGACTAATTGATTGTTATAGTGTAAATCATTATGCATGTTGGGCATGTCGCCCTTTGCAGCGCGCAGTCAGGATGATCAAGCTGCGGCATAGCATACACTCACCCTGTTATATCTATGTACTTACTACACTATTCGTGTTCTCAAGTCAGAAAAAAATGAGGATTGATGAGAACAAGTAGGTAGGAACTTTAATCTAAAATCACGACTTCTAAAAAAGAAAGTCGTGTTAATTACACTACTTATAACTCAAGAATGGCGAAACTGATTTTGCTTAAAATTAGTGAAGAGGTAGCCTTAGAACCAGGAGAATGACATAGGATACTTTTTATCACAATCCTGTGGACCGCGTCGCTATATATACAGTGAATGTTATTTATACTTTGTATGAAATACTTAAACTACGCGAATAAAATCGTGTGACGGCCACTAGTAGGATACAAAAATTAACAACCCAACTTGGTGTAAATAATAGTAATCAAACCCAAACAATTTGTTACAGAGTATTAACACGGCAATACATAGTATAAAACAAAGTCATCATTACGTAGCTGAGAAGTTTCAAATTACGCGACAAATTTTATGCGGTTTTCTTTAGTAGATAGAGTAATCCTAGAGGAAGGTACATACATATTATCATAGGAGTTTCTTAGCTATTATGTTTGCCGAGTCAGCTAGTTACCGATAATAAGAAACCCCCTACTCGTCCCTAAGATTGTTGGAGGTTCCCCTCGATTTGTCTGCGGTGCCACCAACTGATCCTGCTTTCCTTATCGTGAATCGACTCTTGGGATTATCTCCATTCCAACGAAAAATTAATGATCAAATAGTTAATAAACGACGAAGTTAGTTTTTCCTTTTTTAAGCGGCTTCAAGAAACGAATCCTTCACAATCTGACTTATATGCCTTTTTAAGTCTGCTAGTCAATAACTTCATCGGAAGTCCCCTGATGAGGAAGTCAAGGTTTGATGATGGCAGACCAGATACATTCAAGGGAACTTTAATCGTAGGGGCGACTACTACACTTAGAGTAGTAGGAACTGCTTGAAGTCGGTCGGAAAAGGGTTTCATTCAAATGATTTGAGGTCGACAATCAATACCACCACCATGCAAATAAAAATCACCTCTGAGTATGTAGCCCGCTCAAAGACACGATGTTCCGGATTAGGCCCTTCTATAAATACATAAATTCCTGAACAAATTGCGGGCTATTTCTGTATCTACGTGCCGCGTACAGTCGGCCTCGCGAACTTTACATCTTCATGTTACTAAAGGGTTTATTACTTCCTGAGGTACTCATACCTAGTTAGCTTTCCTTTGAAGTGCTTCGAAGCCTCGGTTACTAGCAGATTTAACAAATCTGCATATGATGTTTGGTCAGTATCGGTTATATCTATGAACCCGTGTCATAATAACTTGTAATTAACCTTTAAATTGTTGTTTTCGGCATATTTCCTTTTAAGAGCAAAAAATACAATATTGAAAGTTTGCATGTGCAAAGTGAATGGACCCCTCACGGCTTTTTAGGTTTTGGACGTTTTAGATTTGTCGCGTCAAAGTATATATTTGAAAACTAGGTGGCAACAAAACCTATTGATTTTCAGGAGATCCTACTCGGGAGAGTGCCACATTACTAATATTATATACCTCTATAAAGTCGACTATGGAAAAAGTTTGTCCCTGGGATTTATTTATTGTTAGGGCAAACGATATCTTTATAAAAGATATGGACAAATCAGTTGGTGTCATCGGGATTCACGTACTCGTAACATGTGCGAGCTGACCGGCCGCGGGACCCGTAAAGACAGTTGCTACAATCACATTATTTATTCATTCTTTGTTCAAAAGTCTTGTACCATTACACATATTGGGGGAGCTTACATTTCTTAAGAGCTTACATAACAGTCGTGAGGGGGCAAGCCGACAGGATTGAGGTAATTTAAAAATAACTGTGGGCAGTGCACTGTATCTTTGATGTATCACACGGTGTCAACAGATTTGTAAAATTTAAAATCACCTGGTACTTCTTCAATAATAATTTTGTTTATCACATAATGGTGCAACCCCTTCTCCCGCAGTGCCCTTCTCTAGTCGAGTTAGTTACCCGATGCTCTGCGTGGCGGCCGCGGTCTGCGTGTATTTTAATTTCATGATATATTTTGAATGAAATGTCCGATTTCAATAATTCTAAAAGTAATCATCAGGTATCGAGTCAGTCTTAAATATTAATTATTTTTTGATAAAAACTTATAAATAGTATGGACAACACGGTCTGATTTTGATCTGCTTTTCTATCAACTTGTTAAATGTAAAAAAGGTGTTATAGTGACGTAACTACAATAGTTAAAAATATGGTCTCGTGAAGTTTTTTGTAGATATTGATATGTTCTATAATATTGTGGAACATATTTTTGTCCTATTATTAATGTATACTAATATTATAAAGCTAAAGAAATAAAGAGTTTGTTTGTGTGAGATTTGAACGCGCAAATCTCAGGAACTACTGGTTTGAATTGAAAAAATATTTTTGAGTTGAATAGACCATTTATCGAGGAAGGCTTTAGGCTATATAACATCACGCTGTAACTGTTAGGAGCGAAGAAATAATGGAAAATGTGAAGAAAACGGCGAAATTATTCATCCTTGAGGGCTTCCGTTGCGTGCGCTGCGAAAATAATGTATATTGGCGAAATAATGTTTGCCGGAGCAGCTAGTAGGTACTCTATAATAATACGCAGCGTATGCGATGAAAGACATTTTATAGCAAAAATTTTTTACACCTTCCACTCAGTTTAACCTAATAATTTAAAACTGGTACAGAAATTACATACCTAAAGTGTAGGACCAATAGGGGATTTTCTTTTGACGTTCTTCTGACAGATTTCGGACGGAGAACTGTCATTACTGTAATTCTTTCGGTTGGGTTTAATGAGAATGTCTAAAATTTCTATAGTAAGCACGTAGTTAATATAGCCTAATATTTTACGCAGTAATAATGTAGCTTTCTAATGAAAAAAGAATTATTACAATCGGTCCAGTACTTTTTGAGTTTATTCGTTACATACAAAAATAAAAACATACAAATCTTTCCTCTTTAATCACTATGAACAAGTGTTTGATCACCATCCTGCCAGTATAGAAGTATAGATAGTATAGAAGTATAGATATTAGTATAGAAGAATAGAGTGTCTGTAGTCCAGTTGGTCGGATACTTGACTTGTAACCGCGAGGTCGCGGGTTCGAGTCCGGCTACTGGACGTGTACCAATGGGACTCTTTTTCAGAGCCTAGGTACGCAACGCAACGCTCGTACGGTGAAGGACAACATCGTGATGAAACCCGCACACCCACAAGGTGTGTGAACCCTATAACGGCGATGGGCTCACCCCCTGTCACGTTGGGTTAAATACGCTTGGTGAACCGTGGGCATTTGCTTACTAAGAAAGTGCCTCTGCCTATCCCGCTTTGGGATTAAAAGGCGTGAAGTTTATTTATTTTTTAAGTATAGATATTGATGACTGCTGCAATCTCTTGCATCGCTCTGGAATCGTAGCGTAGAACGATGTACATCGCTGGTTTACTACAGACGACAGTCAAATGAAAGTAATGAAATCTAAAAAAATTGGCCTCCATTGCTAGCCAACGGAAACCAAGGTCCAAATACGAAACTAATACGAAACAACTAGATCCATCATCATCATCAGCCCATACTTGTCCACTGCTGGACAACAACTACTTTAATTTCTTAGATCTTAGATTACTCAAGTGTAAATGTTAAACTTAAACTGTTGTATTTATAAAGTTAGAACACAGTCTTAAAAGCTGCTCTAATGTATGATAAGTATGGGCAGACTGGTCTTAGTTTGATATACGTAGTTAATCAACTTAAGAAATTACGCGGATTAAATTGCACTACCTAGTTATTCATATAGTAGGTAAACTTTTCTCTTGAATTTTATTTATTAAAACAATCGAATTAAAATTCGTTGCGAAATATGAAAGACTAGCTGTGCCTGCGACTCCGTCCGCGCGGACTAGTGTCTTCGTGTAACAGTTTTATTAATTAAGGCGAATTATTTTAGAAATACGATACACTAGTGGATGACCTGCGATTTCATTCGCGTAACTTAGTAGTAGGTACCTGCATCCCAAATTTCAAGCGTCTAACTTGAGCGGTTTAGATTTTACA
>SJJU01070768.1:0-23247 GCA_012932125.1 Conopomorpha cramerella | reverse complement strand
CCATGACGAATGCTGCGTGCCAGGTCCCGTCGCTCTTCTTCACTCTGACGTACGCAACGCTCGCAAATGCCTTACTGCTTGCATCGCAGAAAACATGTAGGTCCGGTGTGTCCTGTCTGTCACAGCTGTCCGTGTACAACCAGCGTGGAAGTCGAAACTCGCAAATTTTGTGTAGCTCGGCGAGCCACGTTTGCCATGATTCGTAGTGACTGTGTTCGATTTCATCGTCCCAACCAACTTGTGATCTCCAGACTGTCTGTAGGAGGATTCGACCCTTCACAGTCACGTACAGCAGGAACCCCATCGGGTCGAAAATCGACATCGTCAGTCTTAGCAACTCCCTCTTGGTAGGTCTCTTGGCGCCGCTCTTTACGTCTTCAGTAACTTTGGGAAAGTTAAGCAGAAACAGGAACTCATCCCTGTCCTGGTCCCAGCGCACTCCCAGAACACGTTCGGTCTTGTGTTCTTTGTCGTCTGACAGCACCTTCAGACTGCCGGGAGCAAGCTTATCAGAAGACAGTTGACGTAAAAGTGTCTCAGAATTTGACAGAAAGTTCCTTAGGTTGAACCCTCCTGAAGCATGAATACGGATGACGTCGTTAACCACACGCTTCATAGTCTCTTCATCGTCAAAGGAGTGGATATAATCGTCAACGTAATGATGGTCCACAATTGCCTTGTACGCCTCGGGATGCGAGGCCTCGTACCTCTTTGCGTTGATGTTCTTCACATACTGCGCCGATGACGGAGAGCAGGCGGCGCCGAAAGTCATCACGTTCATGGCGTAAACGTCGTGGTTCCACAACAGTCTCTGAGCGCTCCTGTCCTCTTCCCTTATGAGCACCCTATGGAACATCTCTTGTATGTCTGCCACGACGGCTAGCTTTCCGGTACGGAACCCTAAAAGCACCATAGGCAGAGATGTCAGAAAGTCAGGTCCGCTGAGAAGAAAATCGTTCAAAGACTTCCCTTGAGATTTAGCTGCGAAGTCCAGCACGATCCGCAACTTGTTCGGCTTGTTCGGGTTGTAGACAGCGAAGGGAGGTAGGAACCAAGTCTTACCTGTCCGCTCAGCAGCCCTGTCAGGAGAGAGTTTGGAAATGTAGCCCTTGTCGATGTCCTCTCTAATCTTTTCGGCGTACTTCTCTGCAAACTCCGGGAACCTAGTCATCTTCTTCTGGATCCCTGCAAGCCTACTCCTAGCCTGTGGAAAACTGTCTGGCAGAACAACGTCGTCTGACCGCCACAGAAGACCAGTCTCCCATCGGCCCTCAGGAAGAAGTTTAGTCGTCGACTCCATAATCTTCAGTGCTAACTGATCCTCTCGAGAAGGGAAAGAGGCAGCCAGCTTGACTCCAAAAGACTCTGTGGAGAAAGAACTTTTGACCATGTCGTGTAGTTCGTCACAGCAAATATGGGAAACAGTCAAGTCGGTGGGTAGTCCCCCCCGTCCTACATTACCGTGAACTACAAAGCCTAAGTTCGTTCTTGATACCATAGGTCCGTTTTTATCAGTATGTACGATATGTCGAGTTACTATAAGTCCTATGTTGTCCTGTCCTATAAGTAGCTCAACTTTGTCCGGTCGTACGTGGTTGTCAGTCACATAGTCAGCTAAATATGGAAACTTATTTACAATATTATATGACAAAGTATTTATACAAACATTAAGGTTATTTACAGAACGTGCATTATTAACAAAATAAGTTGACTCTTCATTCGCTCCTCGGATCTTGAAGTTCACGATCTGCGAGTCCTGTTCAGTAGTCGTCATCCCGGATACACCTCGGATGTTCAGGCTCGTCGTAGGTCCGGATATACCAGCTCGTGCTAGTAATGTCGCGTCGGCCAAAGTCACAGCCGCTCCCTCGTCCAGCAGAGCGTAAGTGTTGACATCGCCTTTGGTCCCGGTTAAGGTCACTGGCACGACCTTAAGCAGTACCTGCTGTGTGCTTCTCTTGGCGTGGGCAGCATTCACCGTCACGTTGTCAATCTGGTTGACGGGTATATCTGTCTCGGTCTCGCGTGGTATTGCATGAAGAAGAGTGTGATGGACTCTGTTGCAGTCGGGTACGGAGCATTTCCTCTTCTTCTTGCATGCTTTTAACTGATGTTTATCGGACAGGCAGGAGAAACAGAGCTTATTTTCGGTGACGAGCTTCCAGCGGTCATCAGTGGTCATATGCTTGAAGTCGTCGCAGTCGGGTAGCTTGTGGTTCTCGTCACATAGCGAACAGTTGTGTTGAGTCGTATTCGGTGTCGTTGTCATCACAGGCCTCCACAGTCGGGTCTCGGGTTTCATTTGAGGCTTGTTGACAGGTGAGCTATTTACAATTTTTGTATTTACAGGTGCAATATACGTCGCTGCACGGGCTACAGTCATGAGCCAGTCAGATATGTGCGTCAGTGACGTAGTTCTAGGGCTAAGATTCGCTATATACATACTCCATTGAAACTTTAATATTGACGGAAGTTTACTCACGATTTCGCGTATCAACGTCGGGTTGGTCATATGGCCAACTTCGCTTGTGATCTTCATAGTAGCTACGGCGTTTTGTACGGCTGTCGCGAACTCTATGAGGTGATTGATGTCGTCATGTCGTACGTCGCGCATCTGCTTCACCTTTGACAGCATTACCTCCACTATGTATTCCGGTCGGCCGAAACGAAGTTGCAGAGTGTCGATGATACTCTTTAGATTCGTAGCACTCACCAGCAGCGATGATACCGAGTCCTTAGCGCGTCCCTTGAGGCATCGTGACAGTCGGGCAATGTTCTCGGCGTCACTGTAGTCGCAGAGCTCTGTAGTCGACAGGAACTGACTGTAGAACAGCGGCCAGTCTTCAGCGTCGCCGGCGAACGTAGGCAGCTCTTTAGTGCACGTCTGTCTCGCTAATAGTTTCGTAACTATGTCGTCATGGGAACACCGCGGTACGGTCAGTGTGTCGGGTCTAGATTGTGATACGTCATTGTTTGTGTACACATTATTATTGTTAGGGCACTTCATACCTGATGTCGAGGGCATTTGAAGAGATACCTGCGAGTTGGCGCGTGATAGATTACACTCTTCTTCAATGAGCTGCGACTGTATCGCTAGTCTTTTTGCGATAAGTGCGCGCTGTACTCTTGCGTCCTCTTCCGCAGCTTCTAGTTGTAGCTGGAGAAGTTCTTGTCGTACAACCGTCGACTTGGTTGTCTTCGAGGATTCAGCGGATGGAGTGGGCGAGGGCGGGCGGCTGCCGCGGGTGGAAAGTCGGTCAGAATCCCCCCGGTCATCGGCGCCGGCCGTCTCTGCAGTCTTTGTTACCATCACTGCTTGTCTTCGTGTCTGTACCATAGTTTGGGTCAGTGTTTCTCGAAGGACCACTTGTTCGGTCTAACAAGGAAAACGCAGGGAAATTTGGTTAGTTTGTCCTTTTATTCCCAAATTCCTCCTATCGTCCCGTCTCTTGTATTGTTTTGTCCGTGTCAATGTCACTGTCGTTGTCTTAGTCTGTCGTAGTCATGTCAAGTCGGGAAGTCCTGCACAAAGGCCGCGACAATAATAATAGTGTAGATTAAAATTAGACTGAGTATATGGTATATGAAAGGTTTAGTAAATAATTATTTTGTGTATAGTTACGTGTCTCCGCGTAGTGATTCTTTATGGCTTTTAAGTAATACGAGTATGAATTTCAACAATATAATATAAGTACATAACTAAACTTATAACATCATGTCTGTATATCAAACCAGCAGGCAGAGGCTATTGATTTCCACTTGCTAACACCCAGGAAAGATCAATTAATTCTCCTGAAGTCAGTACTCAAACCACTTATTTAATTTAAACTCTATCTTCACCTTTTTCCCCAGAAGTTACCTAAAGTCTTCTTTTCAGAGACTCACTTTACTCCTAGGTGAGCTACATCACGTTTTTATATGACAGCAGACCATTCATCTTACTCCTCGGTACTTCACCGAAATGAAAAGAAAAAAAAGTGGAATTTCCATTCTCGTTAAGGTTTAAATATTTTAGTGTTTGGGCGGCAGCTCTTTAGTATATTGTCTATCAATCTTTCAGTGACTTGATTGATGGTTACTTAACACAATATATTTTCGTATTATCGTGTAACATATACTTGAATAAAGAGGTATGGTTTTTCATGTTTGATGGCTGAATATACTAGCGACCTCCTCAATAAATAAACAAATTTTATTATACACACGGCGGGGTAGGCAGAGGCACTGGATAACCAAATGTCGTTTAAAATTATCAGTGTTTCTGTACTATATTCTGCATGTAATAAGCATGAATGAGCTTTCCTCTTGAAATATTATTTCTAAATTATTTTTAAAAGAAACGCGCACTGACGTTATATTAAAAGTTTAAAACTGCATCAAAACCCGTTGCGTCTTTATGCTACTGATGTATGTATATATAAAAAAAAGGATATCGACAATTATTTCATCGTTAAAATGCTAAATTATCTTTAAGGAACAATAGCTTATTTCCTAAATTCCCAGAGAAACGGAATAAATTATGGGTAACAATACGCGGCACAGTTACTAGTATTTAATAAAATTAAAGACATAATATTGATAGTAAAGTTGCAATAATAAAAGTATATTAGGAAGAAAAAAAAAGTTTTTATTTAAAAAAAATGCCAGTGTTGCGTTTGTCGTTAAGAAATACCAAACAATAAAGTAAATAACACATGCGAATAAAATCAGAAACGACGACATTTTTACATATAGTTACTATTATTGTTTAACACTTTTCTTATCGATTGTACTTATAACACTAATTCAGTGGGGTAAAAAACGACCGTGTCGCGATCAACACGAATCAACATAAATGGGGTAATTATTGATATAGTTTACCCATTAGCACAGTCAGAAACATGGCAGCTTGACTAGATTTAAACCGAATAATTTTATTTTCGTTACAAATAGATTAGATTTAAAAGTCCGTGCAATGGGCCTTTAGAAAGGAATTAACCATAACGTGCGCGGTCTTGTTTTAGGGTTGAAGTCATCAAATTGGTGTAAATACCTTTAGTGAACAGTACCCCCCTAGTAAAGCGTGTTTTTTTTCGTCGTGGGGGTCGTAAGAGGCTACCGATGGAACTTTCCAGAGAACGGGCAGCTGCACTCTCGCTGAGTTAAAATACAACACCACTGCGGTCGCCAACACGCCTGCCAAGTGGCGTGGCGATTATTGGCATTACTTTTTTTAGCACATTGAACAAGCGTTTGACCACCATGTTGCCTGATGTTAAGCAGCGATGTGGTCATCATCATTAGGTACCAATTTATCCACAAATTATTATTATTTTCACACCATATAGGCAAAAAGACACTGCCTACCTTAGTACATACATGAAAAGTGTCTAGGGATCAAGAACATTTTTAGCTCTAAAAAAATCTAATTTATTTAAATCAAATCTAATCTTCTGGATTGGTCTTCTACCTAATTCTTCATGCCTGTATCAATGACTTATCACCTTATACTTTGATTAAATTATGAATGAATTCAGTTTTTGTAATATTTTGATTGCAATCTTCTAAAATGTACTTGATCCCTAGACACTTTTGATGTGTGTATTTCTGCTTCTCTCTTAATAATATAGTTATTGCTAGATCTTTTTTTGTTGTACTCACGACATAGGCTGACGAAGTTTCTGTGTTTTGTGGGTGAGTAGATTGGTAGATATTTCGTAAAGATAAGTTACCTATACATAGGTGTCAATCCTTGGGGATTACTGCTTACCTTGTCGTAAAAGCCAGTGCACGCCACTGATTATTTTTATTGTTAGTCTTACGTTCTCGACTCATGGTCGCCTTAATAATGTTCGCGGGCCCAGGCATTATGTGGTTATACCTAAATCTTTGTCGGGTTGCATAAATTTCCTAACAATTTGGCACATGTTCAGTATAACTGATTTTTGTATTATTGTTAAGATTTTTGGAGACATATTGAGCCTATTGACTCTAGTGATGTTTTCAACTGTTTTGGGATTAGTTATGGATAAGACTATGGGTACTATTTTACATCTTGTAGATTCCAAATGCGGGTTATCTCGTCTTTTAATTCTGTGTATTTTGTTAATTTCTCGGCTAGGTATAGTTTTTTATTATTATGAATGATTACGGAAATAATGGACATTATCTACATAATATACACATCAAAAGTGTCTAGGGATCAAAAACTTTTTTAGCTCTAAAAGAACTAATTTATTTAAATCAAATCTAATCTTCTGGATTGGTCTCCTACCTATAATAAGTGATAAGTCATTGATACAGGGAGGGAGAATTCCCCATCCCTGTATCAATGACTTATCACCACATTTTGAATAAATTATTATGAATGAATTCAGTTTTTGTAAAATATATTCTTGATTGCAATCTTCTAAAATGTACTTGATCCCGAGACACTTTTGATGTGTGCATATAAAATTCCCATGTCACAATGTTAGTTACCGTACTCCTCCAAAACGGCTTTAGCGATTTTTACCAAATTTTATATGCGTGTTCAGTAGGTCTGAGAATCGGCTACTATGTATTTTATATGCATCTACCAATTGTATTTCTCCCAATACACGGGGTGGGCACGAAGGCAAATTTAGTATAACAAAAAAAAAAGTGTTTACCGGGGCAGCTAGTGTATTATGAATTTGACGCGTACGAAACTGCGAGGCGTCAGCTAATTTTACCTGTACAATGCCATGAATACTTCGCATGACAGCTGTACAATAGCTTCATTCAGAGGACAAAGCTAAGTTGTTCAATCAAATGTCCCTATTCAAACAGTCGAACTAATTGAAGTCACGAATATCCAATATACATTTACTAAGTATGCGAAAGCTCAGCGCGCTTGGACAATAAAGGTGAAATTTCCGCGGCACTTTATTACAAATAATGCATGACTACTACAGTCGCGGACTCGTTAGGGGTTCGGATTGCATTAGAATTAAGGGCTTTTGATCTGTATAAAAATAACTGTGCTGTGTGTGTTGCTTATTATTCTATTCCCATGGAAACCACACCATGGAAAATATTTAAAAAAAATCACCCTATATTACCCATTACTTTTCAATTTTACTCGTCAAAAATACAATGTCCTCTTTTAAACACTAGTGGATCCAACAAACAAACGTAATAAAGAATGTTACTTAGTAAGTAAAAAATGATGGTGGTTTACTTATAAGCAATTTTCTTTTAAAACACGTGTTTTAGCACCACCCTAACTCCACGTCTGATGTTAAGAAGCGATGTGTTCTACGAACGCAAATGACATGGCCAGTTTATGTATGGACGTCTGCCTTGACAATGTATTGTTGTATGTACTGCCTTAACTATTGTGCTTAGTGATATGTTGAGCGGGCAGTCTGGATTACCTTATTTCGTTTATATTTCACGTCTAGAACTTTTCAATTTTGTACAATATCTTACTAATATTATAAATGGGAAACTGAGTTTGTTTGTTTGTTCCGCTTTCACGCCGTAACTACTGAACCGATTGCTTTGAAATTTTGCAGACGTATAGTTAGAAGTCCGGTTTAAATAATGGGGTACCATTTATCCCGGAAAAATATTATTTTCCCGAGGGAATAAAAAAATATTCCTTTATACCCTAATACAACCGAAGTCCACGCCGGCGAAGCCGCGGGCAGAAAGCTAGTTAAAAATAAAATACCATATAATCAATAGCAAAGTTTTACTAGTACTTTTGCCATTCAACATAACAAGGTGTTTGATCATAAACATCATATTGGTTACTTATAGGGGTTATAAGATGTATATTAATTCCTTGAAGTAATTATTCATATTGTACGAATTAGTTTTAACTACCTGCATTTCACCATGAATAGTGCTTATTCTACCGAATAATAAACAAAGATTCTTTTCACAATAACAAAATATTGTGAAAAGAATCCATATTATATTGTGAAAATAGTAAATGAGCGATTTGTTCATTAAGTATCTACTTACCCGTGATTTGAAGACTTTGAAACACAGATATACTGCGCAGGAAACACAGATTTCGTGTAAATGGTATATCCACCTGGTATGGAAGACGTTTTGCCGTTCTAATGTAAAAAAACAAGCTTCGTATATTAAAAAATAGTATACCACTCTACCGTACCAGAAAATGAAGCTGTCTACGGGCCTAACGACGTTTCTAATACCGCAGACGAAAAGAAAATAAAGCACATTTTACGATAGCAAAAAATTACAACCCTCAATCCCCACTCTCATACACAGTAACACAATTTGTGTGTAAAAATCAAGTTTTGAAAAGGTCGCGCGCGCGTGTTTGTAAACTTTCCCTAATGTGTGTTTCCGAACAATACCTAATAAACCCTATGAAAAACTTTGCAAAGTTACGAACATGACTTTATACTTTATGTGCCTTTTATATCATATTACGTGATAAACAAAAAGCTCTGGGCCGCTAATGAGTAAAAAGCTTTCGATGTGTGTCACATAAATGTTTAAAAACATGTTGGCACTTTTGACCGACGTTGGTGATTTTGGTATGAAACTCGTAACATACTTAAACTCACGTATATGATCCCAAGTGTGGTAATTTATCTTTCAGTCCAGCAGACTAGAAGAGAAAGTACTACATATATATTAATAGTTTAAAACGTTTATTATAGCGCGAAAATTAACCAAAGATAAGTATCTAGCTTACCTTACCACGACACACGTAACTGTGTCGAAACGAAATGTCGGGCAAACAACGAAGGTAAGCTGAATGCTTATCTTTGGTTAATTTTCGCGCTATAATACCCGTTTTAAACTTTTAATATCATGTCAGTGCGCGTTTCCTTAAAAATACTACATATTTATCATTATAATTTTCCAAGCGATACATGTGCCTGTCAGTCAATAATTTCAAACTGTTTCCAAAATACTTTTTGACGTCACAACGCTTCATAACTCGATGCTAGCACTATGCACGAAAAAGATGTCGTAATCGCCATTGTCCCGTTCCGCAAGCGAGTGTACTACTACTGTTGCAATGTTTGATGTTGTCACGTCAGACTACCGTCTGTGAACCGACTTATCAGGCGACCAATTTTTTAATTTTAGTTTCTAACAAAAGCACACATCGGAAGGCTTTTTCGGTGAATAAAATAGATATTTACATAAAACTCTTTGCATTCACTTCACGCCTTTTAATCCCAAAGCGTGGTAGGCAGAGACACTTGCTAAGAAAGCGCCCTCGGTTCATCAAGCGTATTTAAACCAATGTGACAGGGGGTGAGCCCATCGCGCATTAAATTCCTGCTGACTGATTAATTCATCAACGCACAGCTCAAACTCTTGACCCTAGAAATCTGGAAAGCTCCAGATTTTATGATGTTTACGTAATATAAGAATTTCCTAAAAAAACATCTCCTAAGGGCGTAAAAAGGGGGTTCGAAGTTAATATGAGAAAAACGATAATTTTGGACTTGGTACTACAATTTCGAATACAAATAAATACTAAATCTGCATGAATGAAATCGCAGGGCGTCCACTAGTTACTATTTTCGCAATTAAATACAATCATTGTATTAATGTATAAGATAAATAATATAACTGCAGAATATATGTATTTTTATTTATCCCTGCCAACTATCCCCCTTCTGGGGCATGACGACTACATTACGGAGACTTTGCGTCGGGTTCTCGTCGCGTCTTCAGTCATTAACAGGCTTCATAAGCCTAACATAAATGAATTTTCTTTCTTTCTTTCTTTCATGTATTCTTCGCTGTATGCCAGCGATTAGCAAACTCACCTACCCCATACCTGCAGAATTATTATATTTCTCAAAACGAGTCAAAATATTGTCTGTCTTTGTCTCTATGTATCAAATCCACACAAACGACAACGATAAAAGCGTCAGTAAGCGCCAATTAAACGTACAAGAAGCTCTAGAGGTATACGTTGATTTAGGCAACACAAATAGCATTCTCACAATACCGTCTCACATCAAACATTACTTTGCTAATCTATCCCCAAGTGCTCACGACCTATGGCGCTTAATCGCTTACAACTGGGGCATATATTGGCGATATAATTGTGCCCTGCACGGCTTGCTGATGCCCTCATTTATTGGCCCGCCGGGGGATTTGGCTGGCGATACATGACTATGCACTTTAGGGACGTCTGAGGGTATTGTGCCACCAAGCTACACCGGCAACTGGCCATTGTGTGATCGAGGATTTCAGCCCCACTCGCCAGATTGAAATTTGAATTTATACAGCGCATTGAGAGGCAATGGAAGGCCTTTAAACTCTGGCCGTCCTTGATGCGATGTTTTATCGACATGACTATACTTTTATGCAATTCACTTTGTACTGTCGGAGAATAAAGGGTCAAAAAGCGAAGGACATTTAAATGGGCAATGATAATGTACGCATTAATTCAATTAATAAATAATTTAATGGGCCCGTTGGTGTTGTGGTCAGCATGTCTGCCTCTATTCCGTAGGGTCTTGGTTTCGATTCACACCGCTGACAGTGCTTAGGTGATGAACTTTTAAGTATTTGTATAATATATATTAATAAAATAAGGTTTTGACAAGGTTATTAGACATTTAGGTTTTGTTAGCTACCCTTTTTTGTTAGTACTTGTTGGGTGTTCTATTTATATAAGTATGTATTTAAAAGAAAAAAAAGTATTTTAATTAAGTAATTATTTCGTTGTCTGAATTACATAACACAAGTGATTTAGCTACTTAACATGGGATGAAGGCAATGTGTGTGTTGTTGTAAAATATTTTAAAAAAATCCGGCTCTTATGTTCAGCTTTAAAGCAATGTACGCATCACATTGCGCTGATTTTGCCATCTGCCAAGAAAAGGGACTATTAGTTTTGATGATACTGCCTGTGTCACTAAAACATCAATAAGAGAGCACAAAATCTAATAATAAATAATATTAATTTTTTGAAAGAATATGTAGTGACCAAGATTGAAAAGGGCATGCTTCGGTAGTTTGGGCAATATGGAGAGAATGGATAAAAGTCGATTGAAGAAAGAGATTTATATGGGTGATGTAATGGGCCGGATTCGCCCCAGAAGGACGTCATCAACCAGATTGGTGATGTCGTGGCGGAAAGTGGCGTGAAAAGTACTCGAAACCGGAGATGAAGCGGAAAGGGTATGTCAGGACCGTGACGAATGGAGATCTGTAGTCTATATATATATAATTTATTTTAATATTTTATTGTAATACAAATAAATACAATTTGGCGGACTGTACAGTTCAATACATTTTAATAATTATAATTATCAAGTATAAAACAAAGTTGTTCCCTCATCTTTAAAAGTACGCAACGAATTTTGGTGCAGTTTTTTTTCAGTAGATAGTGTATTCTTGAGGATGGTTTATATGTGTAATACATGCATTCTATAATAATAATACACTGTGAATAATGTAGGTACCTAATGAACAAGTGTGCTCCATCGTAGACCAAATCGCTGCTTAACATCAGGCAGGATGGTGGTGAAACTGTTCATAGTGATAAAAAAAAAGAACAATGTATATTGGGAAAACAACGTTTGCCGGGCCAGCTATTATGTTATAATATACTTGACAGCCTTTTATATTTCTATCCATTTCTGATGACTTACGAAAGATATAATTGACAGCCTCACTGTCAATTATACTAAGTTCGAAGTGTTCTGTACGACAAGTCAAGTAAAAATAACTGCCAATAAGATAACAATCATACGAAATTGTTTTAGATTTATTCATGAACCACCACATTCCATGGGATGAAATAGGATTCTTCCTAAGCCTGCTTAGGATGCCTAGCTAGAAAACATGTAAATTAAAAATATAAAATATCAATCAAAAATCCTTTATTTTTTATTGATATTGGTTGGAAAACTATCGGTAACTCCACATTTTTCGTACTGTGCGATAAAAGAAATAAAAAAAGAATAATTTATTTGCATAAAAATATAAATGGATTTTATTTATTTTTCATAGTTTTCTAAGCCACAAAAAAATGTTTCTTTCACTCTGAAGCCCGGTTGGCAGATTTATGACATTTTTTTGACAGCGGTCACGAATGCAAATATCACCAAAATCAAAATAAAAAAATGCTTTTGAAAAAACTTTAAGTATAGATAAATATTTATTGCAATGTCGCAAATCCAATCTTTTTCTTTGATAGATCTCGGAAAACAATTTCCATTTGAAATAGGTAAGTAAATCACATTCGTTTGTAGGTCACATTGTATGTCTTAGTATAAGTGATAAATTTCATAACTAAACCAAAACTGACATACAACTGGTATTTATGTTAGCTATACTTAGATGTAAGCCCTGGCGTTCTTGTTCTTCTGGCGATACTTCGAACCGGGGACGTTTACTTTTGTTTTTAAAATCATAAATGTCTTTCTTTACGCTTTGTGTTATACTACTACTGTATATCCGTATGTAATATCACTTATAACGATGAAGAAATAAACGTTTTGATTTTGACTATTCCTTTTCAGACGATGAAATAAGGAGGCAAATATGCTTCTCAGAAGCTCTTGTCATCAGCTGTGGCCACTACGAAGGTGAGCCTGGACATGTGTATCCTGAATCAGACTGGACCTGTCAGTCCACTTCCAGCACCCTCTCAACTGAAGTAAAGGAAACAGTGCCCTTCGAGGTCAGAGATAAACCAATAGAAGAAGAAACTCTCCCAGAGGAAGAGTCTGATGATGACGACTTTCAGTTCTTCTTCTTCTCCGACTGCAACAAAATAACACCGAAAGACAGTAATGATACAATTCTATTCGACAACGGATTCCCTAAATTAAACCCAGCCAAAAAGGATAACATTTGCACGTGCAAGAAAGAAAAAGCCGGCGACTGCACGTGTTTCTTCAAGACACCGTGCAGATGTGGCGCTGTGGACACCAACGACTGTACTTGCAAAGATCAAGAGAACATCTGCATATGCGATCCGGATGATCGGAAACCAGTGTGTACTTGCGACGTTGCTGACATCTGTCTCTGTCATCCAGATGGAAAACCGAGGGCGAAATGCACCTGCGACACTGTAGACAAGCCTTGTATCTGCCGTCGTGACAAATTCCCTTTCACTGTCTGCGAGTGTCCATATAAACCATTCAGTAGACGGAGGACTATTGAAACAATTGATGAAATTGACGAAACGATGGAAGACGAGTATAATGAGCAAGAGCAGCTCTCAATCGAAACCCCCGAGCCTTGCGATTGTCAGGTCATAGTAAAACAGACATGTCTCTGTGTTGCCTCCAGCGAGTGCATTTGCAAAGAAAACGCGTGCATATGCGGAGTGCGGAATACATGCGTATGTAAAAAAACAGACAGCCGGGAAATTCCGTGCAAGGGGGCCGACTCTCAATCAATCTGCAGTTGCAATAAACCTCAAGACTGCACTTGTGATGTTGGACCTAATGGATCTTGCACATGCTTTCCCTACTTGAAGAAATGCACATGCGGTGACCCTGAAAACTGTAAATGTCATAAAATCTGCGATTGTACCATGCCATGCACATGTGATCTTAAACCAAAAGATGATCCGGAATGCGTTTGTGACGATCCTGCCAAACAACTTGTCAAAGAAAGCACAATATCGTGTACGTGCGCACAGAAAAAGAAAGAAGTTAACAAATTGAAGAAAGTGAGAGCGGGTAAACATGGCTACCGCTGGTGCCATGATGTCGATCCATACCATACGTTTTTTGACTATGCTTATGGGAGACATGACAAGATTTCATACGGCGAGAAACCAATGCCTAAAGTGGAGATTCTGGGTCTTCATGACAAACAAGAAGCCGGGGAGTGTGCCGTGCATGGAGTGGAAGCACCACCGTACGAGAAGAAAGTACGCAAACCTACCTTAGATTGCTGCAGTACTGTTGGAGGTAATATTAATAGAAGTCTAAGAATAAAAGACAACCAAATTACTGTATTTTCGTTACTAAGTTGGATTTTATTGCAGGTATGAGTATCAGCATAGAAACGCTTGGCGATGATGCAAATAAGTTTTTGGTGCAAGTGGTATCTCATTCATCAAAAGAAGGAGCTAAGTCGGGCTCGAAACTCATAAGTATAGTCGATTTCAACTTGCATACCATGGAAGAAAATAGAACTGAGTAAGATTTTTCGTGATTATACTAAATATCTCTATTTTTAAAATAAATCTCTGATAATGCGACTTGTGGTGGAATTAAAGTTTGCATTGACAATACCACCGCTATAAAAATACCAACAAAATTGAGTGGTGCTGTTATGTTGTATTTCACTTACGATTTACAAGTTTACTTCAGAATTAAGCTTAAGTCATGTCAGTTTTGTATGTTGTTTAAGTTGTCTAGTGGAATAACCGCAGTACCGAATACCTGAGCTAAAAATGCTTACTTATTACCAGCAAGGGACTAATTCTTACTTCACGTCATTCCATACCTTCAAAGGCCCGTGCTGTAATAAATAATTAACTATGCTAACAACAGAATATGAATATGACAATTTGTTCACAGGCACATGGCTAGAAGCAACAAGCTATTGGAGAGGCGAAGTTACATGGCTATATGCGAAACTGGATACTATAACAAAGTTACTTGTAAATGCGATGACCGCACCACCGTGAAGAGGAACTACCACTCGTTTGAGAAGGCCAAGAACTTCCTTCTAGAAGGTGCTAACGTGGTCCTCTTGAGATACCTTGGCATTTCCAGGTACAGAGGGACCATCAAGACTGATACAGTCCTCATTAATGGACACGTTTGTGAAAGTATTTATGTAAGTTTTTAATGGAGTGCAAAGAATATTAGGGTGTTTATGATTTTTGGTAATCTCACCACCAACCAAGCCCTACCTGCCTGTCAGCGTACGGGCCATTCTCAGGAGACGTGCGCGTCTACTTGCTTTTGCCTTTTTTCAACGCACACGTTTTCTTGACTCCATCACAGATAAAATAATACTAGTACAGATACACCATCCCATACATTGATTTTGAACCTACGTAACTCGGGCTATTCGTCGGGCTATTTTTTCTTTACCTGCCCGGCCAACAGATGGCGATACTGAGCACCACGAATTGTAGTCTATGTCGACGAGATGTCGCTACCATAGACTTAGAATTCTGCCGACGGTCGCTACACAAAAGATTTCTGCTACTGCGCACAAGATGTCGCAAAAACTTGTAGGTATGAAGTTCTGCCACTATCGATTTTTATTTCGTTCCAATGCCATAGTGACCGTACTACCGGAGTTTGAATTTAACTTTGAGTTTAGACTTTTGATATAAAAATTTTTACTTCGATTACGGTAAAGGAAAATATTGTGAGTACATACCGAAAGGCCTACTCGAAAACTTCGTACCTAGTAAGGCTTGCTTTTAAGGAACCTTTGTTTATGTTTGGAGTGTATCAGTTTAAATGTGACATTGCATAACAATTCAATGACATTACTACAATCAAAGGCCACGGTGCCCACAAAGCAACAAAAAACATTAACATTGTAATTTTTTACCTATTTACATTTTTAGTTTAGTCTTCGGTGGTTTGGGCATATGGAGAGAATGGATGAAAGTCGATTGACGAAAGAGATTTATATGGGTGATGTAATGGGCCGGGTGAGTAGAGGTCGCCCCAGAAGGACATATACAGACCAGATTGGTGATGTCCTGGCCGAAGGTGGCGTGAAAAGTACTCGAAACCGGAGGTCATGTATGAAAAGATGTATGAATGTAGATGAAGCGAAAGGGGTATGTCAGGATCGTGACAAATGGAGATCTGTAGTCTCTGCCTACCCCTCTGGGAGACAGGCGTGAAGTGTATGTATGTATGTCTCATTTTTAACAGACGTAAGTCCTATGAGGAAATCGGGATAAAAGCTCACACTAAAACTCGTGAACCGCTCGCTGAACCGATTTTGCTCATTTTGATCATGACTTGCTATGTCAAAACAAATATTTTGCCGGGATAGCTAGTTTATTTTAAAATTACATAGAGTCAACGGAAACTAAGACGCGTATTTCGAAACAATGGAATTTACGTAACCATTCTACAACTTTAACACCGATATATAATTATAATATCGGTGTTCTATCCCTTTTTTAGAACACATGTAGGTAGGTACGCTACGCAACGATCATACATCATAATTATCATCAGCCCATACTTGTCCACTGTTGGACATAGGCCTCGCCAATTGCCCCACACTGTGATCATCTTCGGTTTCTCGCATCCAGCTTCGGCCAACCATTTTGTGCAAATCATCAGTCCACCTTGCCTAAGGGCGTCCTGTACTCCGCTTGCCGATACGCGGTCTCCACTCGAGAACTCGTATGTTCCAGCTTTCAAATAATAAAAAAAAACATTTAAATCGATTCACTCAGGCGAAAGTTGTAAGGTAAGAAACATAAAAAAGAAAATGCAGACGAATTGAGAACCTCCTCCTTTTTTGAAGTCGGTTAAAAACACCTGCGCGCCACCACCACGGCTATCTCGAAATTTTCGCCGTGACGACGACGACGACGCATCGAACACAAAACGAATATGTGGCACCAGAATACAAAACACTTCGTTTATATGGCCGTCATACGCCACGAAAGCTCTAAATATTGTGGTCAAAATAGTATCGGGTCCGATTTTTAGAACGGACATGTAATATTATACACGAACTAAACCATATAAAAAAACAGTTGTATTGATTATCGTACTAAGTCCCCGTGGATCAATTTATACTGGTCTTCTAATAGAAGGCAGCGTCTAGTCTAGAACAGTCTCCAAAAGCTAAACACAGCTCACAATAAAAGAACCCTACTCGTATGACTTTGGTAGACAATCGCGGATCAAACAATGTTCGTTCCGTTTCAGTAGGCACACTCGCTCAGTGACTGTCGTCCGTCGCCATAGGTACCTACGTGTGTGTGAGCGAGGCAGAGCTATATTGCGAAACGGGACAGACACCAACTCCAGCCGCAGGAGCAAGGACTGCGGCCCGGCAACTAGCGATGAGCGCGCATTACGTAGAATGTTTTTGGAACTGTATGGCGCTTGACTTTAGCCACATTGTGTTGAACTCACAGTCCGTAGGAAATGTATAAGAATATGAGTCAGGACAGGAAGCATTGATAGATAGAATTACTTATTGTTTTTCGATTTTGAGCTAGGTTTTGAACTATGGTGTACCTACTTACGTACCCTTTCCAACGTAATACTTTCTCATTGTAATAGATTCTGTTCTCTCGGCTAATTTATACTTTAGTATGACACTAGGTATTTTTTTCATATAGGTAAGGTACTAGGTTTGCTTCCTTATAAATTACCTATGTTGTGAGTGTACCTACCTAGATTAATAATAAACTGTGATAGGTACCTCAAGTCAAATCTTAGTGATTACGGCTCTGCATAACGATAATATCACACCATCCCCTACAATGACATACATATCTAGGTACTTACCCTTAAAATCCTGGGCATTGTTCATTTGATGAAGTAGGTAAGTACTGGGCACCTAGCATTAATTAAACGAATGAGGTAGGTAAGTAAGTCCTATCTAAAATTGCTTGTTGTCGAGAGAACCTAACCAAGCAACGCGGCATGTGGCAGGCATCGCGGAATAGGGGGGCGCTGGCGGTCGCCGACTGGTCAGTAGGTCAGCAACAGCCGCCGCCGCCGCCGCTGCCGTAATTCCGCCTGTTCTGAACGCGCAAAACATCAGTCGAGCGAGTCCTGATTAGCTTACTGCACAGCACACTGCTTCATAAATATATTTTATTCACACACACACAACACAAAGCATATTCGCTTGCTATACCTACCTAACTATACGTTCCTGCCTTTTGACTTTTATTGTTGTTGAAAATATAATTGGTCGAACCGAACGTGTTTTCCTCATTATTATAGGAAATCGTATATAATAGGCCTATATCGGGCCTATATAGGCTTATTCAGCAATACTTAATACTAGTTTTTGTTGAAAAAACTTTTTTTAGGTATACGTCATTTCAGAATTGTACTTAGCCGAAACAACCCTTATTTACATTACAACAAAGTGAAAAACTTTTTGTGTTCACTCTTAGTGGTTTCGAAATTAAACTTAATTTTTATTTAATACTAACTTTTGCTCACGAATTCGTCCGCGTGAAATTCCTATTTTGCTCAGAATTTAGAATTTCATACGCACTACGCACCAGATCCACTACCAGCGTAAGCCGATCCCTATTAAATATAGACTATGATATCGAAGATAGGTCAACTTAAGTTGGTCATTGTATTTCCAAAAGTATTTATTATTTAAGAATGAAACGTAGCCTATGTCCTTTCCCAGCTCTCAAACTACCCGAGTACAAATTTTTATTCAAATCGGTTCAGCGGTCACTTAAAATCTTAATGACTATTTATACTAAAATATTCTAATAGAATTATACCCAGAAATATATATATCTCTCATCAAAAACGAAATGAAAATAAAACTGAAACGATGTGCAATACAGTTACTATCTACCTATACCTACTTCACTTAAAAATAAATACCTATAACTACTTTAATTAATAAAAGTACCTACGCTTAATAATTTTTAATTTGAACAAATATTGAAACGCTGCCAAAACACCTAATATCTATTTTAAAAAATAACAACAAAAGAAATTCAAAATACCTACATGACTTAAAAATAAATACCTATAACTACTTTAATTAATAAAAGTACCTATGTACGCTTAGTAATTTTTAATTTGAAGGAATATTTAAACACCAAAACAACTAATACCTATTTTACAAAATATAAAATAACAACAAAAGAAATTCAGATAAACTATTTAAAGACTAAATTATTGTCTATCATCTGTCAATAAAGTCGAACGCTCTGAACGCAACAACAGCAAAATATTGAATGAAGCTCGCTCTCTCTGGACCTCCCGCCCTACCGCCGCCGCCGCCGCCGCGAGCGCAACCCGTGTCGAGCGGAGCGCGACAACCACACACACAAAAATAATCCTTACAGCATGATTCAGTATTCACGTGCGACGACGGCGCGATGGCTTATTTCATGTGTAAGTTTGGTGTTTCTATACCGATTTCTAAGATTATTTTTTTATTGAATAGGTAATAATGTTAACTTTTTTAAATTATGGATGAGTGAGAGTATTAAATAACGTAAAAGTAAACAAATATAATCAGAATGCTCCGAACTGCTAAGCAGGAGTAATCAGGAGTTACACGTGTTATTGTGAGTCAACCATAACAGATAGACATATGCTATTGCAGGATATATTTTAGACAATTTTATAGAGAATATTTCCGTCATACATGATTTCTATGTAATTTTAACCATTAAGGCTGCACACGCGACGGAAGCTTAAAAAATGGAGTAACTTCTGCCGTTTTCCCTAAATTTCCCTTCACTACTCTGCTCCTGTTGATTGTAGCGTGATGAAAAGTATCCTATAACCTGCCCAGGAGTATGAATAATAATTGTAGCAAGTTTCGTTAAAATCCGTCGAGTAGTTTTAGTTTCTATAAGGAACATACAGACCGACAGACAGACAGACAGACAAAAATTTTACTGATTGCATTTTTGGCATGAGTATCGATCACTCTAATCATCCCCTGATAGTTATTTTGAAAATATATTTCATGTATAGAATTGACCTCTCTACAGATTTATTATAAGTATAGATAGATATACTCTATACTCTTAGTTCACTCTTAGTGGTTTCGAAATTAAACTTAATTTGTATTTAATATTTTTGACCAAGTAAGTATGTATTTTGTTAAAACTACCGAAGTCGTAATTCCCTATTAGATTAGGTACCTACCGATCGCCTTAAGAGGGAATGTTTCTGGTTCACATCTACTGCTTCGACAACGACATTAAGCCCTGCGAAAAACCCTCGCTTTTTTTAAAGGTCTAACAGTTTGATACTGTCTTTTTCCTATGTTTCGAGAGTTTACCCTACGAACAACTCAAACAAGAAAAACGAACCCTGAGTTCTCCGCGTAATCGGATCGGGCAATGGTCATAAACTCTAAAAGAATCAAATAGTTTGGTAGGCATGGATGGACTAAGTATGTTGTATGTTACCGGGCCGTTTTGATTCAATTTATTAGGTAGCTATTATCTTCAGATTGACTACAAAAGCAGCCATTATTTAAATATGTAACTACCGAAACTCTTTTGTGAATCGTCTAAAATAAACGATAAGTTATAAAACTTTATTTTATACATACAACATTAATACACGACGACAGACGAATGCATGGTCCTTCTGCCCGATGGATAATAAAGTACCTACATTTCATAGCGGTAGCACCTAGCGCCACCGGTTGTTGAGTAGCAACTTGATGGAAGAACACAAAATTCGGCTAAGCTCGAAGTCGTATGCATTTTTTCTGAGTGAAAAATGTGATTTTTACGAAACTTGAGTTTATTTGATTTAGAAGTACTTTTTTCACTGTAGAGCGACTTCATAATTTTTTATATGTGAGTTCTGTTAGTTACCATCGATAATGACGTGCACATAGTGCTGCTATAAAAAATTAAAATTTCGGGCTATTTTTAACGAGGCAGGTACTGCCATCTATTATTTTTTTTGGCACTAAATTTCTCAATGTTCCTGATGAGACCCCGTGACTCCATACAAATTATCTTTATCCATCCCTGTTTTGTTGCCAACTTTTCCCCTTCTGGGGCATGACGACCACATTACGGAGACTTCGCGTCGGGTCCTCGTCGCGTCTTCATAATATTAGTAAGATAGTAAATCTAGTGTAAGGATTGTAAAGATAATTATGGAAAATTTATTAAGATTCCGTTTGTCAACAAACGTGAATACGTGTTACTTCTGCACAGAAAAAGTTATGTATTATTGGAGGGATGATTTATTTGAATACATATTCGGGATTCCTCACCGCATGTTCCTTTACTACAAAAATCGCACGAATAAATATTAAAACACATCCAGCCTAGTATGTAGCTGATGCTCGAAGCCACAATATCCCAATGCAAGCGATATTTTCTTTTTTCTGAATAAATTACAAATGAGTTTTCACAAATCTCGACCATTTATCATTAAAGTGTAAACTGCAGTTATACCTACGGGTTAATCCTTGTCCCGGGTTTTACTCTAAGCTGGGTGTTTGAATAAAATATTGTTTCGGTTAAAAATGGCTTTGACTGAAAAAATATGGGTTCGCGTTTTAAAACTTTTCTTCCGATCGTTTAGGATCGTGGTTCTGTTAAATTCTGGTGGTACCTGTCATAGATTCATCAAAAGATTTCATCATAATGTGCTCTACATTACAAAAGTAAACTATTCTCTCTGTCAAAATCTCGGAAGTTACTGTTGTTATATATCTATATTTTGTACCCTTCTCCGAAAATGTGGTGATGAGACGCTCTTGCTATCGGCACACGTGATCGAAATTGATCATTATATTTTTTAAGATCTCATCAACCTATAAATCTACTGACCTATCCGAGTAGACCTGTATGGTTTTGTATTTTAGTCTGGATTTGACTCACACAAACATCACGTCTCAGAGACGCCAGAGAATAGAATAGAAATCGATGACCCTGACAAATCTCTCCCGCTACTTTTCTCTTTTTTTCCTCTTATTTCTATACTGTCTTTAGTTTAATTACTATGTGGGATTCAAGAAAGAAGGCTAGGCCCTCCCGGGATCTAGCCCAGTCGACATTGAATGGGCTCTGGTCTATTCTGGATGCCGCCTGGATCTAACAGAAATCACAGAGGTGGGAAAGAGGGTGGGTATATCCCGCATTTGGATGCGTTTAATCTTCTGTTTTATTTCACGAATCTTCTTTAACTATGTATCCTTCTCCTTCAGGTGAGTCAGGGTGTCAGTCAGGCGGTGGTGAACGGCCGTCCCCTGTTCGTGGTGAAGGTGGAACGGCACATCATCGAGCCCAACGGCAACCTGCAGCAGACACTTACCGTGGTCACTCTTAGAGGTAATCGTAGGGAGACTTTGCAGCTGATGGGGATAACAGTGGGGCCATATGAGAAACCCATAGAAAAGTCACGGCGACTTCTTGCGCGGTTGCCGCTGGAACAGATTTAGCCACTACATTCAGGATCTACCCAGCCGCGCTAGGAATTCTATGGCTTGGGTGACCAACGCACATCCCAGTTTGCTATATAGTTCAGAGGTGCCAGGGTCACCATGGTGCAGCTGTAACCACTCGGCAGTACTTAGGTGCGATGTGGACTCCTATCCAACTGCATAGTGTCTTAGGACAGGAGATACAAAATATCAGTCCTATTATTACGCCTGAAACTTCTTCTGTCACGGTTTTTTGTGAAGACTCTTACATATTTGTCTATGTTTTGTCTTGATGCGTCCATCATGAGATAAGCCGTCACAACACACTGCGTCGGGATAAATGTTAACAAGTTGAATATATGAAACCCATACTTTTCTGATGCGTCGAGCCTCTATCAGGTGCATTTCGGAGAGTGTGAGTTGCATAACCCCCATCGCGTTTTACAATAGGAGAACGGCAAAACGTCATCCATACCAGGTGGATTTACCATTTAAGCAAACGGTTTGCATCTACTTTCATAGTGCGAACCGCTAGGATGTGGAATGACTTGCCGGAGTCTGTGTTTCCTGCGCAGTACAGTCTGAAGGTCTTCCAAGTCGTGGATGAATAGGTACCTAATGAACAAATGTGCTCCATCGTAGACCACATCTTAACATCAGGCAGGATGGTGGTCAAACGAAAAGAAAAAAAAAGCGGAACAAGCAGAGGCTTACGGTTTATTAAGAGTCAATAAACGAGCAACAGTAGTTCACATCCATGACAGTACCGATTATCCTAGTTTGACATTCGGCGGCATTATATCTACTGGACCAATGTCCGCATATAATAAGCAAAGGGGTTAATGACAATGCACTATGCCTAATATCTCATTAAAGTGGCGGCCGGCCTGGACTAGTGGTCAGGACATCTGCCTCTAGGACAACGGACGCGGGTTCGATTCCCGCCACGGACATATGCTTTAGGGATGAGTTGAGGCATTTGTTGTGTGCGTATGGGTGTTTTATTTATCTATGTATATATTTAAAAGTATTTATGTAAGTTTATCAGTCTCTGGCACCCATAGTACAGGGTATCCTAGTTTGGGGTCAGGTGACTGTGTGTAAAAAATGTCGCGGCATATCTATTTATTTAAAAAAACAAATAATAAATACACTTCACGCCTTTTAATCCCAAAGCGGGGTAGGCAGAGGCACTTGCTAAAGCAAATG
>SJJU01070767.1:0-23056 GCA_012932125.1 Conopomorpha cramerella | reverse complement strand
AGGATGTTCTGTAAATTATTATATATTTTATCAAAGGTTTTGAAACAGTTTGTTTATTGCCCCAGTATATTTGATATTAAAAAAATACCAAGCTCTTTCCGAACATATAAAAAATATTCTAATATTTACTGTATCATTGATTGTTTTGAGATTGAAATTGAAAAACCAACCAATCCTAGTTAACAAGCAAATACCTGGTACACAGTACACATCAGCAAATACTTTGAAATACTTAGTGCTACTTGGCTGATGGATTCATCAACTTTGTATCAGTGGGGGTATGGAGGTCGAATCTCGGATGCAAAAAATTTAGAAAAAAGTGGTTTTCTAGATGTGCTGCCTCCAGGTTGTACAGTTATAGCTGATAGAGGCTTAAAACATGTTGACACATTGCTTTGTAGAAACAATGTTACACTTTTGCGCTCAGCAAGTGTATCTAAGTCCAGCAGTGGACAGGTATGGGCTGATGATGATGATGATGAAGTGTATCTAAAGGCATGAAGTTGTCAAAAAAGAAGCTATTGAAAGTAAAATAATTGCAAGTCTTCGGATTCATATTGAGAGGGACATTAGAAGAGTTAAGTTATTCAAAATTCTTAAACCTCATTCTGTTATAAATAATAAATTAATACATTACACTGACGACTTTCAGGCTCTTATTATAAAATAATGTAGAAGCAAAATATGTGTTTCTTACATTACTTATAAAGCGGGGTTTTCACAGAACACTCTCGTACGAGTCAAATCTTATTAGAGTCTACTTGGAATTTGGTTTTCACATAGAGTTGATTTTTTCAACAATTCAAGATGACGACTGAACTGTTATTGCGAGGTATAGAAATTATGGCGGAAATTTTAATGACTGAAGTGATTATAAACTTCAGTAGTTCGTTTACAAGTAAAAGGAAAAAATACAACCAAAGACCAATTTGGACACGGAATTGGATTATGAAGCATGATCAACTTGGTGCTTCTAATATTTTTATTCGTGAAGTCGAAGAGCAAGATGAAAACACGTTTCAGAACCATTTGAGAATAAATAGTGAGAAGTTCGAGTATCTGCTGGCAAAAGTAGCCCTAAAAGTACAGAAAGCAGATACCCATATGAGAAAAGCAATACCATTTAAAGTTTAACTTCAAATTGCTCTTAGATATCTAGCAACTGGTGACTGCTTTCGTTCCTTGGAGAGCCACTTTCGTGTACCAAAATGCTCTATATCAATGTTTCTGTCTTCAGTGTTGGATGCTATTTACGATGCATTAGAGGAATCTATACAGGTCAGTAGGTAAAATAAACAAAAAGTGCTAATACATTGTGTTTATTATTTAAATCAGTCTTACAATATATTATAATTAGTAAGGTATTAGATTGGAATAAACCCACCGATGCTTTTTATTGCTTCATCTAATAAAATGTTTTCCTGATCATCCCGAATCACAATAATTTCTGGTTCTTCTCCTAGTATAATAACAGGTATTTCAATATTAAAATGTTGCGAATCAGCGGATGAAGATATAGTTACACTTCTTCTTATGATAAAGGATTGTCTTTTATTTTTAATTAAATTGTATATTTCAGATTGAACATCGAGAGCATCTAGCAAGCTGTCGAAGATAATTCATCATCTATTTCTTTCATGTTTTCGGCTTGATCTTTTATTGGTTTTAACGTCTCAATAGATTGAGTAATATGTCGAGGAAGTGTTTTTTTCATTCGTTTTCTGTTAGAAGACGCAACAAACTGAGTAGCATCAGATGAAGTAGTGGCTGATACATCTGGTGCTGGAGGAGCAACCCCATCTGACGGGGGGGCTGGCTAGCCTTCTGTCTTCGATCCCACATAGTTATTAAACTAAAGACGATATAGAAATAAGAGGCAAAAATATGCGCTACATTGCAATACATACATATGTTTTTTTGTTATGAATAATGCGTTGTATTACGGCATTTCGAACATCTATGTTTTTGTAGTTGTTTAACTTATAGTTCCTCAGTTTCGTACAATTCGTCATGACATCGAGTCCGCTCGTAAAAGTAGACAACCCGAGTCATCTTCGATCGAGTAAAATCGTCCGAGAGAAAGAAAATTAAAATTTGCACAAGTTTTAGTTTCAAAAGCGGTGTCACTCACATGGTGTCCCGGTCTTGCAGAATATTAGAGTTGATCCTATACAAGAATCTTTGCCTGAAACTAGCAACAGCGTCCAAGAAGGGTCATCAGAATAGTGTAAGTCGTACAGTTCTCATGAGATCGCTCAAAGAGATTTTGAGAGTTTTAGTGTAAATGTTGTCATAGACCATCCACCATAATCAACAACCGTCATTAATATTGATAAACATACTGATACCATATTTTATTTTAATCCTCCATCACAAACACACATTGATGAAATAGAGACCATTGTTGAAACAAATTTACCTGAACGCTCTTCTACGGAAAATCCAAATAATGAAATGAATAACGCGGAAACGACTGAACGGAAATTGCAGAGCATTCAGTTCTTAAAAAACCTAAAAGAGCAAGAGATCCTATCAGCAAGCTTGAAAATCAAAAGAAAAAACATCCTCTGAAACCTCCATGTACAAATTGCAAGAAGGCCTGTACAACTCTTATCAGCCAAAGTGATAAAGAGAACATTCACAAAGACTTCTGGAATATGGAAACTCAACGACGTCGCGATTTTCTGTCAAGACAGGTAACTCAACCATACCAACTGCTGCATCGAAAACTGCTGGCTCAGGATCAAGAAGACGCAACACTTGAATTTGGAAACTTAACGTAGTTATAGTTCGCAAACAATTCTTTCTCAGCACTTTGGGCTATTCCAATGATGAAGCTGTCCATGCAGTTCTAAATGCAAATTCAACAGTTGGAATTAATGATCCAATTGTTGCTGCGGCACCAGATTTCCGAGGGCATGATAAACCACCAAATGCATTCCCAATGTGACCAATGTCATAATACTGACAACCCATCTGTAGAACTTCTAGAAGCATATACTAAACATCAAGAAAACAAAAGGATTGCGTGAAAAATCAAAGATCAGGATAAACAGTAGGCTATTGAATCTAATGGATCTATGTTATGCGCAACTTTCGCCTTTCAGAAAGTGTTGCCATGCCCACATGGCTCTATGAGTAAATTATACTATAAACGAAAACTTTCCGCACGCAGTGCGTCGCTCATACCCTGGGATATAAAAATGGGGAAATCATCTGTAACTCTGCAAATTCCGAAAGGAGAACTGGAATATTTCCATGCGAAAGCCCAACAAGAAGTATTACTGTTGGACAAATGGATCAAAGAACTTCTTAATTCGATGAAGACATACATGACAGCAAAGGGTTTAAACGATGTATTAATCAGTGTGACACCGGAGACAATGAACTTAGAACTGAACAGAACACCCTTACGAACTGACACCAACTCAACGTTGTTACAAAACGTACAAATATTATCAAACTAAATCAAGAGTTTGTGCTGTATTTATGTAAAACAAACGCTTTTCGATTCCTGGTGTGCTGAAGTTGATAGATAGCCCTATCTATATCACGATATTAATTGCTGGGACGATAACGAGTACCTTTCAAGGATAGCCAACTGTCTTAAGGGATACGCCCGTAGTTACAAACGAGCGCACCTGGTCAAATTTTAAGCGTGAATTTCGTTCCTTATGCCCGAAAGGAATCGATGTCGCACATATTTTGTTCGAGATAATTTGCACGGATTCTGATGGTTGTACCAGCTATGCCGAGTTTTCTAGACAAGGGTCATTACTACGTTTAAATATTGTACATGTTTTAAGCGAGGACCTGAAGATCCCCATTGTAATTCGTGGTATAACCGATCCACAGATACGTGCCGCTGCCACAAATGCTTAATTGTGTACTTCGAATTTGGTTGAATTTTTGTCTATTTACATTAAACCTGTGAATAATCGCGGAAACGCAAACAATGCTCTTAACTCCCGTGATCCTGTGCGTGTTAATAAAAATAGGCCAAGTGAAACAGCTGCGCGTAAACGTCCAATTTCAGAAGTTATTTATCAAAATCGCCAAAATATGAATTGTTTTCAGTGCGGATCCACGGGACATATTATGCAGAAGTATTGTCCGAACTGCGGGTAGATAAAAATTCAGTACAGTTGTCGTCATCCGCGCCGGTCGTAGACACACCTATGTGTACTTATTGCAAAAAACATGCATGACAGCGAAGGGTTTAAACGATCTAATAATAATCAGTGCGGCACCGGAGACAATGAACATAGAAATGAACAGAACGCCCTTACGAACCGAAGCCAACTCAACGTTTTTACAAAACGTACAAATGTTATCAACCCAAATCAAGGCCTTGTACTGTATTTACGTAAACCGAAGGCGTTTAACGAAGGAGAGGCTACAAAAGCTCTATGTGCAACGCCTGAAGGTATTGCAATACAATTTAATCGACCTTTTGGGGAAAGATTGCGAATAGCACTATCAATTTCCAAGACATTGGTATTTCAGGAATCGACAAAACAAAGACTTGAGAATGCAAAAAATATCAACTCGAACAAGACCCAACAGCCAATGACGCATCCGTGGTGGGAACAGAAATAGTACAATTGGAATACCTATCGGAAAAAAATAATAATTGACATATTCAATTTGCGGGAATAACATTGGAGCGTGTAGGAAAAACAATCCATTTTTCCACCAAGTACGGAAAAACCAAAGATAATGGTAAGTCTAGTGGACTTGCATTTCAATTATATAAGATTTTTTTTTGGACTGTCACCAAACTCTCTAATACATTTTTCTAGCTTAATCTATACAAACGCTTGTGCTATGGACGAATACAAATTAAAGGACAACTAATTTGAGCAATGAAAACTACAGGCATGGGGACAACCAATGTCTACTATGTCAACTATTCTATGAGAGACAAATTAAGAAAACAAGAAACTCTCCGGAAGAGTGGGCGTGGACTAAGACATACGCAACCGCCAAAGAAATAAATTGTCTCCTTGGAAAGTCATCACTAAACATACAGGAACAAAACGTACGCAATAGCACTGCAGTTACATCTCCACCGCAAAAAAACTGGGGGCACAACTCAAAGCTTGGACAAACTATCAGACAAGAGCAATATAATTGTATTGCAATTGCATGTGTTCAATGCCTTATTGAGCACGTTACTACCGGCAGTAATCGTACAACACAGCGAGAAATTCTCACCAACGTGACAAGGACATTGCGCAGTGCGTCGCTCATACCCTGGTATATAAAAATGGGGAAATCATCTGTAACTCTGCAAATTCCGAAAGAAGAACTGGAATATTCCCATGTGATAGCCTAACAAGAAGTGTTACTGTTGGACATATGGATCAAATAACTTCTTAATCCGATGAAGACATACATGACAGCAAAGGGTTTAAACGATGTAACGATGTGACACCGAAACGATGTGACACCGGAGACAATAAACTTAGAACGGAACAGAACACACTTGCGAACAAACACATCACAAACTAAAATAACACAAAAGGAAATTATTACAAAAACATTTAGCTTAAAAAGTTCCTTTTCCTCTTGTCAGATGTCGCTACCATAATGAACCGCTAGTTAAGTTTATGTCTTGTAAAGTTCAATTGAAATCCATTTATACTTGCTATACCTATTTACTTTCGTGTAGTGATCATGATAGGCGAAAGCTAACAAACCGTACAGACATGCACATTAAAACAAAAAACCGCCTGCTTGCATCAAAAACCGCCATCCAGTGGTAGATTTTGGAACTACAAATCGATAATTTCCTAGTAGGTATGCAGTAATAAGTGCAATACCTATAAAACTGTATTCGAACCACGTACGTGTCAAGGTCCTTTGTTAGGTACCTACCTATTTGAAAAAAGTTAACCTACCTCCAAGTGTACGCAATATTTATCTGCCAACCTAATATTAAACAAAACACATAAAAAACTTGCCTTCGTAGTTCCCGCATAAGAACTTTTCAGTCAAGTGCTGCTATGGCTGAAAAGTGGATCCCTTCACTTCCACACAAGCAAAACAACGAACTCAACTTCCGAAGAACACACTACATTGGTGTTGACCACGAACACATGTTTGTTTACCTACTAAGATCATACAATAGTCGGATTTTTCAGACATAACTCAGAACCCCCAACACGGGACGTGTGATCTTGCTGGTCATAAAGTTTCTGACATTCGCACAGTAGTCAATAAATAACTACCGTAAATTGGGGCTATTTGCAAACGCAGGGGTTGTTTGGTATTTATAAATTATACTAATATTTTTTATTTTCTGGCAACACTGTGAATGTCACTTTTCAATGGCGGATGTTTGTAGTCGTACGCGCATTCTGTCACTCGCAATAAATAAGTGAAAAAAAATTGAAAAAGTGACATATTTTATGTGTCTTATACTTTCGGTTCTACAGCAAAAAGTGAACGAGGTAAGTGCAATCCACATATATTGTTTTAATTCCAGTTTCTTCGTGTTTCTAATCATATTTTGAGCCAAGTTGTAGGACTTCATGGTAATAATTTATTTTTGTTTTTGTTGGATTGGGCTATTTGGAAGTCCATTTGGGGTTATTTGATTTTTTTTTCCAAATAGCCCCTCTAATATCATGGTTTTTATTTCAAGAACTTGGTATGGTATCTCAAATAGCCTCAAAACCTAAATTTTGCTTACTTAAGGCGCAACTTCTATATCTTATTTTTTTATTTCAGAATTACAATGGTAGTGTTACGCCCCGGGGTCGCGAAACAACGGCTAGAATGGCGTAGAGGTACGTCGAACATTCGAGAGGCCTAAAGAACATTCCAGTATCCAAGTCGACGCATACAAACCACTACACAGTGCCTATATGCGTCAGAATGTAGTAGAAGGATCTCGAAAGATCGAGAATAGGGTGGTATATTTCGGAAGCCACAAGTACACAAGTACTTACCTTACCTCACTACAAGTAGGTATAAACCTACTTACCTACTGTTGGGTGTAGGTATAAACACGCGAGCCGGCCGACGCGACGGTTAGGTATTTAATAATTATTATTAGAAGTCGACTCGAGAAAGTACCTGAACCTACTCGAATGTTCTGGATTGTGTACCGTTGGTATATAAAGAGCGACGATCGAGTCGGCGGGACAGTTTCAACTAAACAGCGATACAGTGAATATCAAGAGAGAAAATTAAAGAGAGTTAACAAGTGATTGTGAAAGTGTTTATTAGCAGTATTAATTTAACGTTTGTAATTATAGTGCCGAAATAAAGTGTAATTCTTGATTTTCGTAATAGTGCAATTTTTCTATCGGTACCCACCCCCCACGTACGTAACAGTTCGAACATACCAAAGAAAGTTTACCAGTCACCGGAAAGGTAAAAACCTTTTCACCATATCAAAATTATAAACAAGAAGACTCAGAGAAGGCTGTAGAAGAAATCCGAAATAAAACTATAAAATTAAGTGATGCTGCCGAAAAGTATAATATTCCAATCAGCACATTATGCAGAAAGTCAAGAAACCAAAACTGCACACAAGCAAAAGCTGGACACCCCACACTTTTTTCAGCAGATGAAGAAAAAGGGTTTATTCAAATATTATTAACTCTAGGAAATTGGGGTTTTCCATTTGATGCAATGGATTTAAGGATTATGGCCCAAAAGTATTTAGGAAAAATGGGTAAAACCATTTACACACTAAAAAATAATTTACCAGGTGACGACTGGGCTCGCAATTTCCTTACGGCACCAGAAATAATTATCAAACCGAAAAGCTACAAATATATCTACTGAAAGAGCTAAAGTTACGCCCCAAATAATTGATAGCTTTTTTACAAACTATCATGAGTCTGTTGAAGATGTGTCTCCAGATTGCATCATCAACTATGATGAAACGAATTTAACTGATGATCCTGGCAGCAAAAAATACATTTTCAAGAGGGGATGTAAGTACCCAGCAAGAGTAATGAACTTTTCCAAAACCGCTGTGTCACTTATGTTTGCTGGGACAGCCATTGGTCAATTACTACCGATATATGTAGTGTACAAAGCTGAGCATCTATGGGATACATGGTTAGAGGGTGGGCCAGAAGGCACACGTTACAACCGCTCTAAAAGTGGTTGGTTTGACGCTATATGTTTTGAAGATTGGTTTAAAACGGTGATCGTTCCATATGCTAAAACTAAACCAGAGCAAAAAGTATTGATAGGAGATAACCTGTCATCACACTTCTCAGAAAGTGTTCTTAAAACATGCAGTGATCTGAACATAAAATTTGTTTGCTTACCACCTAAAACAACACATCTATTACAGCCCCTAGATGTGGCCTTTTTTGGCCATTTAAAAGCTCACTGGCGAAATATTTTAACTCAGTGGAAAGCAACTGATTGAAGAATTCATAAAACATTGGTCAAAAGTGCTTTTCCAAAATGACTTCACAATCTAAAGGAAAAGATGATTGCTCAGGGCACCGAGACAAACAACCTTATAGAAGGTTTCGAAAAATGTGGTTTATACCCAGTAAACGCCGAACGACCAAAATCTCGGTTGCCTCAAAATTTTAATGCACCATCTGATAATTCAAGCAATAACATATCTTCAGTTGTACAAGATATGCTAAGTGACTTAAGGTGTCCTGTGGATACAACTCAGAAAAGACGAAAAAAGAAATGCAATGTGGAACCCGGAAAGAGTATTACAGCAAAAGATTTACATAACCAGACGACAGAAATAGAAAAAACAATGAAGAAGAAAGTAACAAAAATGTGTAAAACAAAAAAAACAAAAGGCAAGAATAAAAAAATTGTGGAACCAACTCCTAATTCATCCAGTGATTCTGATGCTACCCTTGTACTAGATGACCAACTTTCAACCAGGGTTTCAACATCCCGACCCGCAGCAGAACCAATTCCAGGACCATCCGGACTTTGTAAATGGCAAAACTTAAATCCACAGCAGTCATGTGATGAAACATTAGGTACCTACACTCCGAAATCGTTCACCGGCGAGCGGGAAGACGGGATCAGTTCCGTGTCTATTGTTCGTGCGTGAAGTGTTTCGGCTCTGTTTTGGGATTTGTGTAACTTCTTGCAAGATGCTAAGAGTAAACTACTCAGATGAGGAGCGTGCGGACATAGTCCGTCTGATCCGATGTGGAACTTTACGGGGCAACGCGTCTTTGTCCAACTGATGGACGTGTATTTCGAAGAGCTGTAATAGCCCAACGTGAAAATTTACCACGAGACCAGGTTCCAAGCCAGCAAGTACCCATAAGAATAGTTGAGCGAGTGCTGCGTGACTTTCACCTAGACCCTATCACCAGCACGAGGAAAGTGGCCGCTCGCTTACGGATTTCGCACAGCACGGTGCATAAAATCATCAAATCTGACGGCCAATATCCTTTTAAGGTGAGGAAGGTACAAAAGCTACTTCCACGGGACAGGCTTCCTCGACGTATTTTCTGTCGGTAGTTTTTGGAATGCGACGATGCGGACGAAGACTTCCTGTTTAACGTAATGTGGACAGATGAGTCTACATTCACGGGGTACGGGTTGTGGAACCGCAGAAATGACCACCACTGGGAACACGAGAATCCACATATCGTGCGGGAAGTGGATAACCAGTACAGGATTTCTCTCAAAGTTTGGGCAGCTATACATCGCAATAATATTATTGGGCCAATATTTATTGACGGTGCATTAAATAGCGAAAATTACTGGAAACTGGTGCAGCAATACCGTGATACATTGCCTGAGTCTGCATCTCGGTGTATGTGGTATCAGCTAGATGGAGCCCCGGCTCACTCTACGAATAACGCAACCATTGCCTTAAGGGACATGTTCGGAGATCGGTGGATCGGCCGCCGCAGTGAACATCACTGGCCAGCTCGCTCGCCAGATCTTACACCCTTGGACTTTTTTTATGGGGCTATGTGAAGGACAGAGTGTACATGAGGACTAACAATTCCCGAGAGCTCAAAAATAAGGCCAACGATGGATCACTGCTGGAATCGGTCAGAGGGGAAGTATTGCTCCGTTGTAGTGCTATATTTGTAAGAAATATAAAGTTTGGACCAAATTATAACATGAAACATAAAACCGTTAAGTCAACAAGTATACTTGATATGACACGGAAAACAAGAAATGATATAACGAGCTCGAGATTAGAGGAACTAGCCGCCGATTGTCTGAGCTTCTGAGTAGATACGAGTCGTGAAGTAATAAGACAATTTAGTTCATGTTTGTGAACGAGAGTTAGTGACTAGAATCACCGTGAACTGAGATTACCCAATCAATCCTAATAGAAAATGTTGTGTTTACAATTGAATTTTTATGGGAGCGTAACTAGGGTAGGTTACTGTTAAACTTGGGAAAGTGAGGGTAAAAGAGGCGTTAACAAATGGAAATGGTTGATAATAGAGGTAACATTAAAATATTTTATTTTGACTCATGCTCGTATCAGAATAAAAACAATCGTTTTCGCTGCAATACACTCGGCATTGCAAATTTGTGAAAACCTTCTGTACGAAGCTATACCAAGTAAGATCTATCCATTTTAAACCTTCTGCTCTATAATCGTATACAAGATGACGCCCATCGGTGGCATTCTTGACAACCAAACCGAAATTATGCAGAATATGGAGAAGCTTTTTCAAAACTTTAAAAAAGACGGAAAAGAGCGGCGTACCCCTGACCATATTAGGCGGCGTATTAGTTCTTTGAATACTTATTGGAACCAATTTATGGCGAATCATTCTAGATTAGGTGATTCTGGTGAAACCACAGATCATCCTTATTTTAATGAGAATCATAACCATAAGACCCAAAAATTTTACAACGAAGTAAAGGCTTTCATGAACCCATGTTTGCCATTGCAATCGGAGTCTGAAAAAGAGCAAAAATTACTAACTCCATCCCAACCATCTGTAACACAAGATGATGAGCCAAAATTAAGCCCTTCTCAGAAGTTGACCCCAGCACCAATGAGGTTCAGCACTAAGGAGCCTACAGAGAGTACCAGTGTGCCAATTGAATCTCCACCAAACAATCTAGATGAACTGCTGCGAAAACAAAATACAAATTTCAAAGCTTTTTCACGTACGATCTCCCAGATTAATTTGAATACGCTGTCCGAAAAGTGGGAATTCAAAGATATTTTGAAAACCATAGAGTCTCGATGGTCTGTGATTGATGCCCTTCACTGGGAAATAGATAATTTAATAGAGGAAGACGAGCCAAGTTACGAACAAGTTTTTAATCGATACGAGCAACAATATTTTGAAATAAAAAAGGAAATCAATTAAAAAATGTCGGATGCATGCAGCAGGGATAACTCCACACCACAAATGGACATTCCAACATTCAATGGGAATTACCAACAGTGGATTTCCTTTAAAGATCTGTTTTTCGAAACCATTCATAAGAATAGGTGCATGTCAAATGCACAAAAAATGCAATTTCTGAAGAGTAAACTCCGGGGGGAAGCGGAAAAAATTACTCAACACTTAACGATCTCTTCAGACAATTACCAAACATGTTGGGATATTCTTAACCATAGATTTAATAACAAAAAACTGATATTTAACTCCCACATGAACACCCTCATGGCCATACCAACGATGCCGCATCAGTCCGCCTCCACCATAAAGCGACTACATGATACCACCAATGAATGTCTCAATGCCATCAAAAACCTAAGGATTGATATCGCGAGCTGGGATCCCATCATCGTGTATTTAATCTCGCTAAAAGCTTAATACTGAAACGCATAGCGATTATATAGACTCATTACCAGAGCCCCGAGATATACCATATCTACACGATTTTATGAACTTCCTGGAAAGCAAATTTATCTACTTAGAATCGGCTACACGCAAGAATGAAAAGTATGAGAACACCAAACCAGTTAATCTATATCAAAGTCACCAACAAACACACACCAAGTCATACCAGAACAGGCACCATCGTTTCAGGAATAATCCTAACCCAGAGAGGTCAAATGGGAAACCTATTCATAGTATCCATTTATCAACCATTCCACCATCCGGCCATCGAACCCAACTAGTTGCGTTGCATGCACGGGTAACCAGTTGTTTCTATGCCAGAAGTTTCGAGATGCAGATTCAGCGGAAAAAAGAAAAATAATTTCGCAGTCGTCAACTGTTATCACTGTAGCACGAAGAAAACCTCGGCCATATAACGTGGAACTGCTAGAATATAATCACTTTGTTGCGTGGGACTCGATATATCGAAATATTTCAACGTCCCTTCGTACATATTCATAAAAAAAATGTGATGGGGAATTGTAATGGTGGTTATTTCCCACGAACATATAAACGTATTAAAAGTTTTAGTAAGCATTATCACATTGCGTTTAAAAGAAATGCAATATATTCTAGATTCCTTGCTACGATTGTTCAGAACTTTTTTCAAGTTTGACATTTTATTTTCACATTATTTTTATCTTTCTTTACCTTTGCACACAAATATACAACAATTTACCGACCCCGTTTGTATTACTCCGATTCTCACGTACCTACTTCTACTCCTGGCGACGCACCAACTAAACAGCGCGTCCAGATTTGGCCCTTCGAGCCCCCACAACTTTAACACGGACAGATTTGATTTAATGTAAGTAACGGACTATCGTAAGCTGGATGCGAGAAGCCGAAAACAGATCACAGTGGCGTGCAATTAGAGAGGCCTATGTCCAGCAGTGGACAAGTATGGGCTGATGATGATGATGGTGATGATGAGCAAAATTATCGTAGTGTTCATTAAGCATCATCACAAAGACATCAGCTAGAAAAGAGAAAAAAAAGGCCCCGAAAACCAATGCAATATAAGTGTATTGCAATTTTATAGGTGCTCAGTTCCTTCTTTGAGCAAGTTACTACCAGCAGTGATCATACAACACTACGAGAAATTATCACCAACTGTGACAAGAGCATTGCGCAGTGCGTCGGTCATACCCTGGGATAACAAAACGGGGAAATCATCTGTAACTCTGCAAAGGAGAACCGGGATATTTTCTTGCGAAAGCCCAACAAGAAGTATTGCTGTTGGACAAATGGATCGAAGAACTACTTTATTCGATGAAGACATACGTGACAGCGAAGGGTTTAAACGATGTATTAATCAGTGTGACACCGGAGACAATGAACTTAGAACTGACGCCAACTCAACGTTGTTACAAAACGTACAAATATTATCAAGCCAAGTCAAGAGCTTGTGCTGTTTATATACGAAAGCTCTATGTGCAATACCTGAAGGGATTGCAATACAATAATTTAATCGACCTTTTGGGTAAAGATTGCGAACAGCATTATTAATTTCCAAGACATTGGTATATCAGGAATCGAGAAAACAAAGACTTGAAAAATGCAAAACATGTCAACTCGAACAAGACCCAATAGCCAATGACTCATCAGTGGTGGAAACAGAAATAGTAGAATTGGAATACCTATCGGAAAATAATAATATCGACATATTAAATTTGAGGGAATTCCATTGGAGCCAGTAGGAAAAACAATCCATTCTTTCACCAAGTATGATAAAACCAATGATAATGGAAAGTCTAGTGGACTGGCATTTCAATTATATAAGTTTCTGGACTGTCACCAAACTCTCTAATTATTTTTTCTAGCTTAATCTATAGAAATGCTTGTGCTATGGACGAATACCAATAAACGGATATCCAATTTGAGCAATGGATCCTACAGGCATGGGGACAACCAATGTCTACTATATCAACTATTCTATGAGAGAAACATTAAGAAAACCAAGAAACTCTGCGGTAGAGTGGGCGTGGACTAAGACATACGTAACCGCCAGAGAAATAAATTGTCTCCTTGGAAAGTCGTCACTAAACATACAGGAACAAAAGCTAGGCATTAGCACTGCAGTTACATCTCCATCGCAAAGAAACTGGGGGCACAACTCAAAGCTTGGGCAAACTATCAGACAAGAGAAATATAATTATATTGCTATTGCATGTGTTCAATGCCTTATTGAGCACTACCGGCAGTAATCGTACAACACAGCGAGAGATTCTCACCAACGTGACAAGGACATTGCGCAGTGCGTCGCTCATAACCTGGGATATAAAAATGGGGAAATCATCTGTAACTCTGCAAATTCCGAAAGGAGAACTGGAATATTTCGATGCGAAAGCCCAACAAGAAGTATTACTGTTGGACAAATGGATCAAAGAACTTCTTCAATCCGATGAAGACATACATGACAGCAAAGGGTTTAAACGATGTATTAATCAGTGTGACACCGGAGACAATGAACTTAGAACTGAACAGAACACCCTTACGAACCGAAGCCAACTCAACGTTGTTACAAAACGTACAAATATTATCAAGCCAAATCAAGAGCTTGTGCTGTATTTATGTTAAACAAACGCTTTTAACGAAGGACAGGCTACAAAAGCTCTATGTGTAACGCCTCTTTGGGGAAAGATTGCGAACAGCATTATCATTTTCCAAGACACTGGTATTTCAGGAATCGACAAAGCAAAGACTGAAAATATGCAAAAAAATATCAACTCGAACAAGACCCAATTATATATGTTAACTATTCTATGAGTGACGTTACTAGTGCGGTAGTACAGGGCATACCTATTGATGTTTTGATAGATAGTGGTGCACTTAACGTTTCATTGATATCGTCAGACGTTTTGAAATATTTCTCGTGTCAAATCAATCCAATGAAATGTTAGTTAAAAGGCTTAAGCGACCAAACAATTCAAGCACACTCTTACGTCACGCTCACTACAGAGTTTAGCGAAATATCCTTAGAGGCGGATTTAATTGTAGTACCAACAACATACATGTCTACTCCGATAATAATAGGCACTGATATCCTTAATCGTGACGGTATAACCTACGTCAGAACGAAGGATAGGCAATACCTAACTCGTTCCGTTCCTCTTACGGTTAGTAATGTTCGAGATGTTCGCGAAGTCTCAATTCCCATAAACACACCGCTTCAGGGTATAGAACGCCAGTCCCTGCTTAAGGTTATTGATGAGTTTTCCGTTTTCTTTATCTCGGGAACCGCCACCTCCACGGTTAAAACGGGAGAAATGCATATTAATCTGTCGGAAAAGTTGAAAGTTCGGGATATAGTCAGTGACCTTATGGAGAAAGGGATCATTAGGGAATCTGAATACTCCAGCCCGATCATCCTGGTTAAGAAGAAGGACGGCTCTGATAGAATGTGTGTCGACTTTCGCGCACTGAACAAAATAACCGTAAAGGACCGGTACCCACTTCCTTTGATCGACGACCACATTGATCGGCTTGGAGATAACTCTATTGTGTGCTTCTCTTCTTTAGATATGGCTACTGGATTCCATAAAATTTTAATACACCCTGATTCAATCCACAAAACCGCTTTTGTTACTCCAGAAGGTCATTACGAGTACTTGAAAATGCCCTATGGCTTATCGAATTCACCCCGCTTTTGTTACTCCAGAAGGTCATTACGAGTACTTGAAAATGCCCTATGGCTTATCGAATTCACCTATCGTTTACCAACGAATTATCAATAAAACGCTACGTCGGTTTATAGACAGCGGAAAGGCCCTAGTTTACATCGACGACGTTATACTAATGAGTCCTTCAGTTGCTGAAGGCATAGAGCTGTTACGCGAGGTACTCACAGTCTTAACAGAGACAGGATTCTCAATAAACTTGAAAAAATGTACTTTCCTCACAAATGAAATAGAATACTTAGGTCGCGTCATTAGTGGCGGTCAGGTGAGGCCGAGCCCTCAAAAGATTAAGGCACTCGTAGACTCCCCTACGCCTGAAAATGTCAAACAAGTGCGTCAGTTCTTAGGCTTGGCTCGATATTTTAGGCGGTATATAAAGAACTACGCAACAAGAACGCTCTGCATTTCGCAACTTCGTATTTTCAGCCTTCTTCGTATTTTTCACGATGAGCACAGCCACATTGGATGTGACAAAACTGTTGATCTTATCCTGAAGCATTTTTGGTTCCCTGGTCTCATACAATTCACAAAAAAGTATGTGGGCCATTGTTTAGTCTGCTTGTCACAAAAACGTGTACCACGAGCTCCTCAACAACCTATCACTTCCTGGGAAAAACCCGACTCTCCATTCTCCACTATACATTTGGATGTATTGGGTCCACTCCCAGAATCGAATGGCTACAAGTTCGTACTTGTAATAGTCGATGCTTTTTCTAAGTACACTCTGCTATACCCCATTTATCGACAGGATGTCGATGAACTCATGCGTGTAATAACAAACGCTATTTCTCTCTTTGGTGTACCGAAATTGTTTATAACTGATAAAGGACGTATGTTCGAATCCTCTAAATTTTGTAAATTTGTAAATGACTCGGGCTCTACCATCCATCATATCACACCTGAAATGCACCACGCTAACGGTCAAGTAGAGCGTTATGCCCGTACCGTCTTGGTCCGAAACCCTGTGGAAGTTGCAACTCACACTAAATGTCACCAAGCAGAAAACCACACAAACTTCTGCTCTCAATTTGATGGTTGGTATAGAGTCTGCTACGCCGGTGATTCGTTCACTTATTCGAGATGTGGCCTTCGGGAATTCTTCACCAAACCGTGAAGCACAACGAGAGCTGCGACGGAACAGGACTGTCGAGCTCCTCGCCCGCAATCAAAAGCAGCAGGACGAATACGTCAACAAAAGGAGGCAACCACCGCATGTGTTTAACATTGACGATTTAGTGTTTGTCATAAAGTATTCGCAGTCCACCGGCAAGTTGGATCCTGGGATGCGAGGCCCCTACAGAGTGGTACGTTTGCTACCTAGTGGCCGGTACGAGTTACGGCTTTTGAGCGGCTCGTATGGGAAGACTACCCAAGCAGCGGCCCAGTATATGGGCTCCTGGAAAGGCGAGTGGTGTCCTGATACCTGCGCTGCATTCTTTGAGCGTAAGTACAGGGGTTTGTTGTGAAGACCGTTATAAGGCAGACTGCGGGATGCCCTATGCAGACTAGATACTATCCGTGTTTTCAGTATTTTAGATAAGTTTTATAGAACGGACTGCGGGACGTTCTATGCAGACTGGACTGAGTCCAGTGGGGTTTGAGAGGAACTGCGGGACCTTTCAACGAAGGCAAACTGCGGGTTGTCTGGGTGTGAAGAGGACGGACTGCGGGACGTTCCTTTTGGTAGTAGACTGCGGGATGCTACCCTACACACGTGTGTTTTGCTAGATGATTAATGTTATTCAGATTGAAGTATGTACATTGTGTGTTGTGGTGAGTATTTGAACATACTTAGCCATTGCATAAGAGAATGATGAATCTATGAGGGCCTTGTTTGAGTTATGCCTGAAAGCAAGCCTAGGCCAATACTGGACACCTGAATAAAACAGTAAATGAATGTCCTGTTCACAGATGACGAAGCACGGGACACCGAGCTCAACGAACAGGGTGACGAGTTTGCGCCGTCTTCGAGAGAAGTCGTCCCCGAAGCTCCTCACGGGGATCAAGGCCCTGTAGGTGGTGCCGCTCTTCTACTACCGGACATGCCGGACATTCAAGATGCGGTCGAGGGCGACGCATAGTCAGGAGAAGCCGTGTTGGGTCTCAAACCACCTACACGGGAGGTGGGGAGGGGCGTCCCTTTCTTTTTTTTTTTTTGAACGTTGAACGTTGTTGAAGTCAGACCTGTTATTTAGTCATCCGTGCTATTAAATCAAAAATTGTGGTAAAAACTGAATAGTTTGAAAAATTATTTATACCAATCGAAAGTTTATCAAAATGTCTAATTGATCGTGAAAACGAAATTTAATGACAATAATTAGAATCAGTGCAATCAACAAAAAATCGACCAGCTGTTGCAGTTTTATAAAGTCATCGTACCGTACGTAAACAAAAGACACCGGCTGTGAGTCATAGTTGCTCGCCGTCGCTATCACGCATACACGCGTTGGATTGAATCTTCTAAAGCAAGAATTCGCAGCTTCCGTTAGAGCCGCGGTGTCCGAGTGGTCTGCGCGTGTGGTTTGTCTACGGAAATTAGTGGGTTCGATCCTGGCCGACGACAGATTTTTTTTCTTCTTTTTTTTTGTTGCACATACATTATTTACAATAAATCAAGCACTATAAGTGCGATTAGTGGAAGAAATGCATTGTTCTGGGTGCAGTAACACAAATATAAAAGTGCTGAAATGCAATGTATGCCGCTCATCGTATTGTTACGAATGCCTGAGCATTTCCGATACTGATGCTGTCATGTTGAACGCTGACCAACTAGCCAAACTAAAGTGCCCTTCCTGTTCAAACGTCACAAAACGCAAAACATCGGCCAGCACACCAGTTCGCCCGGCGAACCGCCTTGCTTTTGAGGACCAGTCCGTACCTAACACTGCTCCTACGCTTGAACAAATTAGCAGACTGCTGGATGAAAAATTATCACCCTCTTCTTCAGTCATGGTTAGGGTTGCCACCCGTACTTTATTATAAAGTATTTTACGTTATTTCAGATAATTGTACTCTATACTTTATGAGAACAATAAAGTTCACAAAAATACTTTATTTCGCATGATTTGATTTCTTCGAGATTTTGAAAAGTTTAGTCGATGAATTTGTTAAACGAAATTTAGTGCTGAATCGATGTCGCCACTCGTCGGCGCCACATCACTCAAGCACTCGTTTTGTACAATTAGGTACAATTTCTGAACGCTACCTAACCTCAAATGTCAATGATGTCAGCGTGTCAATAATTATCACAATAATTTGTTTGTTTTGTGCAAAGCGGTTGAGTGCAATTTTATTAGAATACGATATAAAGTTTTATAGATTTATGCTATAGTACATTATGGATAAGAATACTCCACAAACACCTGCAAAACGCAATTTCGATAGTGAAACGGATAAAATGGATATTGAATATACTACACCGAAAAAATGTTTAAAAAAAGATAATACGACAAAACAGAAAAATAAACGATTGCAGAAATATAAAAGTCATTGGGAAATCGAACATGGCGATTGGTTAATTAATGATCCACTAAATGAATATAATGCAAAATGCAAATTATGTGGAGTTACATTTACAGTTGCTTCAGCAGGAATAGGACAAGTAAAAACTTTTTCTTTTTTTCTGTATGTTGTGTGTGTGTGTGTCTGTGTATTGGTATGGTTGCATTAAATATCAAAACTTAACTATGCTAAGCTATAAAATGATCTGATTTTATTTAAAATAATTATGCAGATTTTTCCCAATAACTATAAAAGCATAATTATTTGATGGTGACTGGAGGTGATGGGTAAGGTGACGGGATTATTCTTATTATTTTCAGATTAAACAACACCTGCAAACCAAACAACACAGATCAAAAGTAGAAGTGAGGAGAACATCTGGACTACTTGAGAAATTCCTTGACTCTTCTTCTACTTCCACATCGTCTCGACACAGTGATAAAGAAAATATTGTTGCATCTGAGTTAGCCCTAACATATCACACAGTAAAACATAATTTGTCCTACAATAGCATGGATTGTACTATAAAATTAAATAAAATTATTTACGTCAATTCAGCTACAGCTACAGGAATTCATCTAGCTAGAACAAAAATGGAAGCACTAGTTACAGAGGTGTTGGGCCCATATTCTTTACAAAATGTAATAGATGCTATCAATAAAGATAATTTGTTTTACTGCTTACAAACAGATGCTTCTAACAAAAAAATATAAAACTGTTTCCATTAGTGATACAATATTTTACAGCCAAAAATGGCATTGAAAACAAATTAATAGATTTTTATGAAAATAGTAATGAATCTGCTGATGGTATGTTTGAAGCAATTCAAAAGTCATTAGAGCAATACAAATTATCTTTTCATAATGTATCTGGGTTAAGTGCTGATAATACAAATGCAAATTTTGGCGTCAATCATTCTTTATTCACAAATATGAAAAATGTGGTACCAAATTTGATTAAAGGCAATTGTCATGCACATATAGTGCATAATTGTGTAAGACATGCCATGAGCTTTTTATCACATGACATAGAAAATGTAATTTAAAAAATTTATGCACATTTTTCACATTCTGCTGTAAGAAGAGAGGAGCTGAAAAAATTTGTAGCATCAGTAGATGGAGACTTTCATGAAATAAGACGCCATGTGGGAACAAGATGGCTCTCTCTTTTGCCATGCACTGATACATTATTATTAAATTGGTCACCTATTAGAAGCTACTTTTTAAGTTTAGACCATTGTCCAATAGTTATACAAAATTTATTGATGCTCAATGATACTGAGAATGATATGATTGAAATTTATTTGCATTTTTGTAGTCACTTATTAAATTTATTTAATAAAGCTGTGATATGTCTTGAAGGTAATTGCATAACAATTTTAGATATTTATGGGATTATGGTTAATCTTAGAAATCAATTAGCGCAAAGAAAACAAGATCTGTTTTTTGGCTATGAAACAGGCAAAAAAATTAAACTGTTATCTTCACCGGAACTGACTAGAAAAATTCAAGGGGGAATTTTTTATTATTTATTGACGAATCCCTAGTGTACCTGAATAAATGGTTTGATTTTAATAGCACGAACTGGTTATTTACACTGGGTAATATAAATTTAAAGAATAATATAGAATTTGACAATATTGTAAACATAATTGAAAATTTAAATCTGCAAAAACTTAATGTGGATATGGATGATCTTTATGGAGAAATCGCTTTATTAAACCAAGTTTATAATCAATTATGTACTTCTACGGGTTTTGCAGAGCTATCAACTGCACAAAAATGGCAGCAGGTATTTAATATGAGCGATAATAATTTTTTAAATTTGTATAAGGTAATTTCATTTTTATTGTCTATTCCCGCCACGTCAGCATTCACAGAAAGAGTTTTTTCTGTGATGAATAGCAAATGGCGAGACGAAAGAAACAAAGCGTCTTTAAATTTGATAAAAAATGAATTACTTATTTATTTTAATTTAAATATAGAATGTAAAGATGCTGTGCAATTGTTTAGTAAAAATGCTAATTTGATACAAATTGCAAAAAGCAATCAAAAATATGTTTTTAAATATAATAATAAAGAAAAATAAATTATACTTTATTTTGATAGTATGTACTTTCTTTTTCTTACCTATAATAACCAATGTACTTTAATTGCAAAAAAAAAAGGTGGCAACCCTAGTCATGGTTAACTTGCGTACTTCGTTGACTGACGACTTCAACAAGATTATCTCGAGACAAATTAACAGTGCTATTTCTTCGCTAAAAGAGGACTTTTCACGCACAACCGACTACTTATCTGCAGAGCAGGCGGATATCAAAAAGACACTTGGAGAAAAGAATGAGAAAATCACTTTATTAGAAAATGAGTGTGCTCGATTAACAAGTGAAACCCATACACTTGCAGCTAAGTTGTCTAGTCTGGATAAAATTACAAGAGATTGTAATTTGGAAATTCAATGCGTGCCAGAATCAAAAAGTGAAAACCTCCTGGGCATTATGAAAAAACTCTGTGAAGTTCTAGGCGTGAAATTACAAGAAAGCGAGGTAAGAAGTTGCCGCAGAATTTCAAAAATGGACAAATCTTCCAACCGCCCGAGAAACATACTGGTCACTCTGCCCTCACCTCGCCTGAGAGACATCATACTCTCTGCTACCTACTCATCGCTACAACAAAGGAAATCCTAAGGAAAAACTGAATACCAAACATATTGGAATATCCGGAGAAACTTCAAGTATTTACAAAACGGAACATCTGGCACCTGATACCAAACAATTATATGCTACAGCTAGAAAGTACAGAAAAGACAATAACTATGCTTTTGTCTGGGTGAGATACGGTAGAGTTTACCTGCGTAAGTCAGAAAACAGTGCTGCCATACTAGTGAAAAATCTCGAGTTTTTGCGTACACTAAAATGATTTGATTCCACAGTAGATATATTTTCTTTTAAATTTTGTAAATACGTTAAATTTCAAATATCATAATGGATTTTGTTTATTATCAAAATGTTAATAGAATTAGAACCAAATTGTCAGAACTCTACACAAATACTTTAGCTTCAAATTATGAAATTATTTGTCTTACTGAAACTAATCTTGACGACGGAGTCTTTGATGGTGAATTATTTGATAACAATTTTAATGTATTTCGACGTGATAGGTCGAGTACTATTGTAAGCTCGTATAAAAAAGATGGTGGCGGGGTCCTTATTGCATCAAAAAACACTCTAAATGTAACTCGTAAGTTCTCTTGGGAAAGTACAGTGGAGGACATCTGGGTTAGCTTAAAATTATGTTAACGTCAACCGCTCTCTTAATATTTGTGTATGTTACCTTCCTCCTGACTTGCCAATTGAAGATCTAAAATGTTTCTATGATAACTGTTGCAAAGTAATTTTAAATAATAATAAGGATGATTTCTTAATTATTGGTGACTTCAATACGCATATCACATGGCAAAAATCGTTTATGGCTGGTACGGATCTAATTGGGACTGCCCCTACTAATACTAAAGACCATCTCTTACTGGACCTTATGTCACTGTGTAACTTATTGCAATACAATCACATAACAAATGCGAATAACAGGTCCTTAGATCTTGTTCTGTCCACAGCACCTGATATCAGTGTACACAGTGCAATGCCCCTTAGTAAATTAGACACCCACCATCCTTCCATTGTAATTGAAGTACCAAATGCCCATCCCAATACACCAATTCTGAAAAACAATAATCAAAGAAGGTTTAACTTCAATAAATGCAACTATTCCAGTATACGAGATGAACTTGGTAAAATTGATTGGAGTTTAGAATTTCGTCATAACGATATCAATATAAATTTGGACACATTTTACAATATACTTAATGAACTAATAGAAAAATATACTCCCCGATCCAGGTACAGGTCTAGTAGCTATCCTATATGGTATACGCCATCGTTGATCCAGTGCATTCATGAGAAAAATAAGGTACATAGGCGTTATAAACGATCTGGCAATCCTCGCGACTACGATACCTTCTCCATGTTACGAGATCGAAGCAAAAAAATGA
>SJJU01070766.1:0-12037 GCA_012932125.1 Conopomorpha cramerella | reverse complement strand
TCTACCCTAAATAATTCTCCCAACGGTGCACCATAAATAACCAATACACAGGCCCACCCAAATGGCGAGACTTGAAAAAAATAAATATGCACTCATTCGCCAGAAAAAAGGAGACTCAATGGCCAAAGTAATGGCTTCCATTGAGTTAAATTATATTTTCGTAAACGAGACATTTTTTAAAAAGGTTTTTTTTCTGTTGATGTGTTGCTAAAACATTTCTAAGCGATACCTTAATTTTGTGTAAATTGAAGTCTAATATGATGCGTTGGCTGTAGGAAAAACATTTTTGACGTGACAATGTTTAACCCTTAGCTTAGCAGTGATGTAATACTACATCGGTATAATTAATTTTCCTCTATTTTTTTTTCTAGCCGCCCCATCTACAGATTTTTTATTTTAAATTATTGTCAAAGGTACAAATAATACGTATGAATGCAGTTTTGACTTTAGACCACTTTTAATTTTTAAATTTTTTTTCCATGATGCAGGCCACATAATTTAAGAAGGATAGGTTTTTATTCAGACAAAAAAAAATCATGCAGGGCATAAGGGTTAATAATTCGGTACTACGGGCTGCATGCACAAAAAGATGACGTCATTGTCCCGTTCCGCAAGCGAGTGTACTACTACTACCGTAATGTTTGACGATGTCACGTCCAACTACCGTCCGTATACCGACCTTACAGACAACCATATTTTTCATAAGAGCCAATTTTTAATAAATTGAATTGAATCATTTTTTTAAGCAGTCTAAAATAAACACAAATTAATTTTTATATCCATCAAGGCCCCTTCACAATAAAAAACACAAAATCGGAATATAACTATTCAGCATTGTATTTATTAATTAATAGTGTGTTGGGCACTTTCAAAAAGGATACATGTGGATTTAGTACATATTGAATTTTTAATGTTATTAGTTTTGAATATTTAATGTTTTTATTTTGTATTGGATTTTTAATGTTTTATTTATTTAATTTTTAATGTATTTTGTATGTGTTTTATTCAGTTTTTGTGAAATATATTCTTGATTAATTAATTGTATTTATTGTAACTAAGAAATAAGTATAAAACAAAGTCGCCTCGCAATCACTCCCTATGTATGCTTAAATAATTAAAACACGATGGATTTTGATTCGATTTTCTTCAGAAGAGAGAGTGATTAGTTAAGCAGGTTTATAGTACAATACCTGCATATATAATTCAGGGAAAACACTGTTAATAATAATAATATTGGCAAAACAGCGTTTTTCGGGTAAGCTAATTACTATAAAACTACACAATAACTATAATGAAACTTCACATGGATACGTGGACTTGCATTCGGGAGTTTGTGGGTTTGAGTCCAGCTTTGTAATAAGCGTGGGCCTGTTGACTTTATTATATCGCATATTTTAGTAAAAATAAAGGCAGGCGGCCGGTCGTAAGAAAAAAAGCCAAATCTAACTGCAATATGGGCGAAAGGAAACGTGTTGCGCCGACCCCACCTTTTTTTTTTTTTTTTTTATTTCGAAGGGGAAATCCATTATGGATACCCAGCCGCCCAGGGGAGTGACTGGGTTATGTCGGACTCACACCGACTAAAACCCCTCCGGTGGCCTTCGGCGGTGCATGACGGGTGACTGCGGGATCTCCAAAGAACGCACCGGTGTCACCCTCGCACTGCGTCCTTAGACGCGCAGGGGACTTTTTCAGCCCCCTCTTTTTTGCACTTTGCGGTGCTGGGCGGCAGGAGGGGACCACACCTCGCTGCCGTCTCTCCTCAGGGGTTGTTCTACGTAGGTCGTCCAGGCCCCTGCCCGGGGGACCCACAACCCCTATTTCTTCCCTTTAGTCGCCTCTTACGACAGGCAGGAGATTCGCCGTAGCCCTATTCTTCGCCCGGGTCTACAGGGCCGACCTACTTACCTACCCTACATACTTATATTTAATCGAGTAGGTACATTACGCCGATGAAATCACGGAGCATCGAGTAGTCTTTATAACCAGCTGTGTCCGGTGGTTTTACCCACCGAAAACATTGTGCTACTTCGTTAAGAAGTCTAAAGAGGACGTCTACATAAATCATACCCCTTGTCAAGTTAGGTTCAATACCTACCTGCCTACCGCCGCATGATGAAATATGGACATTTTTTACCTTACTTTATTAGGTACACAGGTTACCTACCTATACTAAAAAGCACGATACCTACGGGTACTACCTACCTATCGACTAAATCTGATGTTATCTTCCTCCTTGAACTTCATTGTAAAATTCTGATGTTGTGTTAGTTGTTACAAATAAAATTAGATAGTGAAAACACACCTCAAAACCTGCACAGGTCTCAAATCCCAAGAAGCAGACAGCAAACCAGGGCCAAACTCAAGAACTTCCTTTGTCAAAATTATTCCTATTGGCTAAATGAGATTATGCCTAAGGAAATCATTAAAAAACGAAATGTAGTGTTGTCAGTTATTTCAAAATTTTCTACTAATTTTTGGTAATTATATAAATGGTGCGGACTCCAAACAATTGGTACTATAGGGAATTTTCGGGGCCCTTGTTTTTCTTAGTTATGACAGATTGCGCTAGCTGTATTAGGGGGGATAAGTGTCAAAAAAATTACTAACTTCAAGCAGTCGGTATTGAAGATGAAAATTATTTTTTTATCGTTTGTTTACATGTTACAAAAATGTCTGAAGTTTGAATAATAAAAAATGTATTAAAACAATTAACATTAAAAATAACTGACGTGTCTCCCTGGTCACCTAATAGCACCATCTAGTTAAGAAAAAGGATATTTCCTTTCGGCCGCCACCGCAACTGTGCTTTACAACCATTTGTCTACAAGGAATTATTAGTATTACATGACAACCAGTTACCATCGAAGCATTTTTTTTATTCACAACGGTACCAATAATTTGTTTTCCTTCACAGCAACCGTATTTCAACAAGATAAGATTTCTTTCTTAGGCAAGTACAGTTTGTAAACGAAATATCACACATTCTACATACAGCAGGCCTAGCACGCGCCTCAAGAAAGACATGACATAGAACAAATACGCGCTCTGATTGGCTGCTATGTCACGCTTCGTGTGACTCAGCTAGTATCAACAAATCGCAGCGAATTATATGTCTTGTCACTTATTTCTTGGAGCCTCTAGGACAACGGTCGCGGGTTTCATTCCCGCCACGGACATAATGCTTTAGTGATGAGCTGAGGCATTTGATGTGTGCGTCTGGGTGTTTTATTTATCTATGTATGTATTTAAAAGTATTTATGTAAGTATATCAGTCTCTGGCATCCATAGTACAGGGTAGCCTAGTTTGGGGTCAGGTGACCGTGTGTAAAAGAAATGTCCAAAAAAATATAAATAAAATATAAAATACAGGTAGTGTGTTGGCCTCTCACTTTTCTCACTATCGCTATTACTTTAATGCCGATACCGTAACGATACTTATAATTCAAAATAAACATAAATGTCAATGTTTTTCGTCACATTTTTAACAATTCTACAAATACCGATTATTGATAGGCATCTCTGATAGGCAAATCAGATCTCTGATAGGCAGAGACCACCATTTATCACGATGCTGACATACTCCTTAAGCTTTATCCACATTAATGGTCACCGGCTACGAGTACTTTTTACATGACCTTCTTGCACGAAGACAACTATTTGCTAGCCAAAAATGTTCTTCTAGGTTGACTTTTACGTCTTTCAAATCCTCTAATCAACTGTCAATGAAAATTCTTCTAAAGTAATTGGCCTTATTGTAATTTTCTTTGTACACAATTCGTTGCAAATAAAAAGAATGCAATGCAAATGCAAAAAAATGCTTCGATTGCAACTGGTTACCAGGAAATACTAATAACTCCTTGTAGACAACAAGACAAGCAAGTTGGAGTTTGAAATAAAATTATTATCATCATTATGACACAGTCAAATATAGTGTGACAAGGTTATTTTTCCGCATAAGTGCTGAATATCAGTACGTACGTTAACGTACTATAATCATCATTAAGTAGTTTTCCAACAAATATATATGGCAACATTACTCAACTGTCAATTTTCTACTATTTCTAATTGTCTGATTGACTTGTCGAGATTTTATTTTGCATCAAAACAGCGAGAAATTCATGTTGTATCGCTATTTTCCTACGTTTACAAATCTTTGAAATATAACAAATGAAGAAAATATCCAATTACATTAACACTGAGACGCATCAGTGCTGAGTTTTGTGAATAATTACTGTTTGTGTACAAGGATGACTTTGAAGGGATTTACATTTTGACAACAAAAGACTGAAAAGATAATTCATTCAGTTCTAGGCCACCAAATATTATTTTAAAATGTTTTCTAAGTCTACTACTAGCAAAGACTCCTTTTTGGAACAAACTAAAGCGGCTCGGGAGGAACGTGCACTTGAGAAGAAGCGAGATGTATGCGCCACTAAAATACAAGCCCTTGTACGAGGTTTTCTTGCGCGACAAAAGTTTCTGAAGCGAATATTGTAAGTATGCAGTATTATTAGCGACATTACATTCGCGTATGATCGGCCTTCGAATTCCACTAATATTCTAAACCCGATAGTTTATATGTATGGATGTTTATTACTTTTTCATGCAAAAATAACTGCACGGATTCCAATGAAACTTAACAATAATATATCTTATATACCGGAGTAATACATACACTCTATTTCCTTATAAATTTCACACGGGAATGTGATAAAGTATGAATAACAGAGCTAGTAGAGGTATAGTAAAAGATTCACTATCCATTTGTATCACTACCATTATGTATAGTGTAGCTGCACTAATGTTAGACACACTGTTATCGCTTTGCATCATGATCAGCCACACAATGAGGGCATTTCCCCATAATTTCCATAATTTGAAGGGAAATGCCAATAACCGCCACACTTGGTAGGCAGGTTGGTGATCGCAGTGGTGTTGTAGTTCCCTCGGTTAACTCTTATCCCCCCCAATGGGAATAGTTGAGCTGGGGTGGTGACACAATGTATTCTATTCACAGTCACTTTACAGCTAACTTGCTTTGCGTAAAATCTCTGATTGCACAACAGAGCTCCTGTAGCAGTTTTATACTGACTATGGTATTGGTTTTGGTATATCTTTCATATGAGAAATGGCTGTAGCAAAATAGAACATTATTCAAGACCTATATCAAACTGCAATAGAGGGGTACTTATAGTAAATTGGTTTTTTTTTTTTGATAATGTTGGATACACTCCTTAGTTAATTGTTCTGTCATTAATTCTTTTGTTGTTAATTGTATTGAAAATTGTGTTACAATATTTTTCTTAAGCTGAATACATTGTTGTAACACACACAATAGGCGCATTGGACGTCAAGTTGCGGAAAAGCCCCGTATCATCTACATCTACATTGTTGTAATTCCTTCACACCTTCTGCTGTCTTGAGCAATGCTACTGTCCTCTCTCTAGCTCACTGAGTACTGCCCGAGTGAGCTGGAGTTTGTTAGTCAGTTGTTACAATACTAGAGTTTACAACTTTCTTTTCAGACAAAACTTTGATGAACTATTGCCAGAGCCTGCAAGTTCTTCAACACAAGAGGAGACGGCACAACAGTATGAGCTGAAACCAGCGTTAGACGTATATCAAGCTACATGCAGATTATTTCTAATATTTGAACCAAAAAGGGATAAGAAACGTTTTGAAAAGCTTTGTAAATATATTGTGCACAGTTTACACTCTGAATCAGTGAAACTATCCTATGTTGGTGTCTTTCTCAACAAAGAATACAGGTTTGTATCTATTTACAATTTGACAGGTTGTAGTTTATGTGATACTTTTATCAATAAAATAATCAAATCGAAGCGTTGTGGTCCAGTTGGTCAAATACTTGACTTGCAATTGGGAGGATAGTCAGCTACTGGACCTGGTCTAATGTGTCTCTTTTTTAGAGCCTATGACCACAACGCAATGCTCATAATAATAACGTGAAGAACAATATTATGATAAAACATGCAAACCCCATAACGGCAAAGAGTGTCATGTTGGGTTAAATATGCTTGGTGAAATGTGATTAGTGCTATTGGGATTAAAAGGCATGAAGTGTATTTTTTTTCTTGTTTTTTAAAGGTATTTTAGCCACCAGTTATATGTTTATATCTATGTTCTGTAATTTCAGTTTAAATTGGATTAGTCACATAAAGGAGCTCCTCTACAAATGCTGTCAGTATTTGGAGGAGTTGAAGCCAGAGTCACCGGTAGAGATGCAAAGCATTCTAGTCCATCTTCACACTTTAATAGAGTTTACAGCCACAAGCACATGGGCACTGACCAGGTCAAAGAACTTTGAGAAGCTCAGAGGAGGAATGAACCAGCTTTGTGCCAATATTATGGGCTCTCTATTCCATAAAGGCTATTATTTGACTTTGAAGGTATGTTTCATTAATGAATCATCATCGTTAACTCTTTCATAGAGTTTAGTTAATACTTGGGTATCAATTGTCTCTCTGCCTTTGGCTCTGAGAAAGGGAGGTGTGATGTATAGGTGTAGATGTAGATGTAGATGATACGGGGCGTTTCCGCAACTCGACGTCCAGTGCGCCTATTGTGCGTGATTTGGGTGGCGCTACTCCAACCACCCCAGCTCCTCGAGGATGTATAGGTGTGTAGGCAATAGTCATTATTATTACAATTCAATTCGTTTATTGCACTCATGTTACAGCAAAAGTTCTTAAATAAATTGCAAAGTATCAAACATGAACCCTGTGAGGGCAAAAGCAACAGTATGGTTAGTAGTACACTTGCCATGTGTGAGGTACCTACTAAATCCACTAACTTTAACTGCTTAAACACAAATTAACTACTACAATTGATCTGCTGGTGTGTTGGTTTATACAGAGACAAAATACTTATCTGTGAACATACTATTGTGTCTGGAGAAACTAGGGTGAAACTATCCACAAAAAATTGAATACTTAACATTGATGTTCCAAACTTTCAATGGAAATTCCTGTATGTTATTTTCCTAGGACATATACAGACCAGATTGGTGATGTCCTGGCCGAAGGTGGCGTGAAAAGTACTCGAAACCGAAGGTCATGTATGAAAAGATGTAGTAATGTAGATGAAGCGAAAGGGGTATGTCAGGACCGTGACAAATGGAGATCTGTAGTCTCTGCCTACCCCTCTGGGAGACAGGCGTGAAGTGTATGTATGTATATATGTTATTTTCCTAGCACATCAAAGCATCACATAAAATCGAAATACATTTTATTGTCTTGAAACAATGGTACATAAAACAAGTAACACTTGGTAATTGTCAACGTCAGTTAAGAAAGGGGTATTGGAGGATAAGAACTGACAAGAATTTATGTTTCAGAGTTTACTCCTACGAGGTCTATGTCGAGAGAAGGTGGCCCTGAAGACAGTGGCGCTGACTGCCATCATCACCTTAACACTAAGACCACTTGTGTCCGCTCAGTTCTCCGAGAAGCTGCTTACCATGTACATCATACAGATACTGTCTGTACCTGGCCTTGTTTATCATATGAACACTATTTCGCCGGAGGTGAGGTTTTAATATTCCACAATGATATGACATGATTGTGGATTCCTTATCCATATTTAACACATAATATTTGGTTCATTGTACTCAAAGTTTAAAAAAAACATAATTAGTATGTTCCTAAAACCGACATATAAAAGAGAGAGTTTGTGTAATTGTTATGAATGTGTATTTGTCACAAAGTAAAATCAATAGGTACATAGTATAAAACAAAGAGTCGCCTCCCGCTGTCTGTCCCTATATCTGTAAAACTACGTAACAGATTTTGATTTGGTTCTCTTTAGGAGATAGCGTGATTCTTGAGGAATATTTATATAGGTACATAGCAAAGAAACAGCGTTTTCCGTGTGAGTGATAGATAAAGAAGACAAAATATTGTGAGGTGCCTTATTGTAGCTGTCTTATGTTTGGCCGTTGGAAACATAAGATTATAGGTATATAAAATTATTGCGTCACGATGTTAGCAAAGCAGCTCGACCAATTTCAATGAAATTTATATGCATGTTCAATAGGTCTCGGAATAGACCAAAATCTGTTGTAGCTGTATTTTTTCAAATACGCGCTGTGTAAAGGCGACCCCGGCAGCTGGAAGGGGGTTTCTAGCCTTACCGCAGATGTTTTGTGGGATAGCCATTAATCAATTCTTCAAATAAAGTTGAACAAACCTTCCACAGTCCCTATCAACGTACCGCACTCACTCGATGTTCGACAAGTGCATAGAGTTCCTGAGCACCGATCAGAACATGCGCATAGTGTTCAACACGCTGGAGGGGAACTACGCGCTCTGCTTGCTCGCCAACGTCATACAGCTGGCGCACTTGGAGAGGGATCATGCGTCGCCCGATACGTTCTACCCTACTTTTATTGTGAGTGCCCTTTTTGCAATAAGTAACTTGTCTAAATATATAAAAGGAAAAGCTGACTGAATGACTGACTGACTGACTGACATATCAACGCACAGACCAAACGGCTAAACGTAGACACTTGAAATTTGGTACGGACGTAGCTTAGGTACCATAGGGGTGCACTAAGAAAGGAATTCCTGAAATTCCCATGGGAACGGGAATTAACGGGAAAATTATTTTTTATGAAAAATCTAAACGGCTAAAGTTAGACGCTTGAAATTTGGGATGCAGGTACTACTACCAAACTACGCGAATGAAATCGCGGGCCGTCCACTAGTATATTATACAGGGCTATCCCCAGTGGCGTGCACACCATATAGGCAAAAAGACACTGCTTACTTAGTATTTTGGCTACCCGACCTAATAATAAAGTTATTGCTAGATCTTTTTTGTTGTACTCACGTCATAGGCTAACGAAGGTCCTGTGTTTTGTGGGTGAGTAGATAGGTAGGTGCAAAAAGACAAGTTACCTATACATAAGTGTCAATCCTTGGGGATTACTGCCTACCTTGTCGTAAACGCCAGAGCACGCCACTGCTATCCCGTATATGCCTGACTGTACTGAGTCCATTACATCAGGTGTTACAGGTGGTATAAAAATGTTAGATTGGAATTTCAGGAACGTCGTGTATTTTTGTAATGTTTTCAAAATACTTATATACAAAATATACTTCAATTTGTTTTGAAATGGTTCTAGACAAAATATACTTACAGAGAAGACTGCAAGTATCATTATTGCATGACATCAAACGACGTGCAAATTATTTAGATAATTTGATAACTTTATTTCATGTATCAGTGATGTCAATCTGTACTACAATGATCAATCAATATTATGTCAGTAATGTTTTATTGTTTATTTTTTCCTGGTGAATATTGTAGAAGATTTCATACTGGAATATTGAGTAATACTCTATGATAATGTTTATTATATTGAATGGAACACTGTTCAATATACTTATTAAAATACTAATTAATTTTCAGCTGGTAGTCACCCGCTTCCTCGAATCCTGCCAACAGTACGTCGACTGCAAGAAGGGCAACCTCAGCAACTGGCATCCAGTGCTGGGATGGTTCTCCCAAGGTTTAGACGTGTACCTACCACCAGCTATGGGCAACCTACGGAACCAGCTGTGCCTGCTATGGGGTGCCCCGTTACTGAAGAAGTTGTTGGGTGATCCTTTGAAGGAGATGGTGGAGGTTTCCGAAGATGGCGCGGGTCCTTCGCAACCCTCCACTCCTGTACAGAGCAATAACCCCGCCGCGTTTATTAGGAGAGCTATTGAGGCTAGGACTAACAGGTATGTGCTTTTTTATAGCCTTTGTGTATGTCTTGGTGCTTTGTATCTTTGAGGGATGGGAATAGACAGCAGTGGCGTGCACTGGCTTTTACGACAAAGTAGGCAGTAATCCCAAAGGATTGACAACTATGTATAGGTAACTTGTCTTTACGAAGTATAGGTACCTACCTATCTACTCACCGACAAAACACAGGACCTTCGTCAGCCTATGTCGTGAGTACAACGAAAAAAGATCTAGCAGCAACACTACTAATTGGGTCGGGTAGCAAAATACTAAGGTAGGCAGTGTCTTTTAGCCTATATGGTGTGCACGCCACTGATAGACAGTCTATCTCGATTATCGATATAGAAATTGTACAACGATTACTGACTGAGTTTGTCACAATCTTTTATCTCTTTATCTTTAGTTTTAATGAATTTTATAAATGATAAATTACATAAATAAAATATAACTGGAATAGGACAAATGCTATATTTTATACCAAAATTCCCACGGCAACGGCATAAACTTGCGGTAACACCGCCGGGCTACAGGTGAGTAATTAATGATAATTGCATTTCTGCAGTATCCCGATATTCCGCGCAAGCACCAGCAAGAACTTCCGCAAGCTGGGCTCGCCGGAGTGCACTAAGGCCGCGCTCATCTGCGCCATGTACCACACCGCGCTGCTCACCCTCGCTCAGCTTAAACTCGACATAATCACTGGTGAGATTTTTTTTAACACGACGTCCACTGCTGGACGAGGGTCTCCCCCAATGATTTCCATGGTCATTTGGGGGGAAATGTCGCCACGCTTGGCGGACGGGTTGGCGATCGCAGTGGTGTTGTGGTTTGAATCACAGAGGGCGCTGCTGCCCGTCCTCTTGAGAGTTCCCTCGGGTCACCTTGCCGCGAGCACAGATCCCCACGACGGGAAATATTGGGCTGGAGTGGTGGACACATTGTATTCTATTCGCCGTCACCACACGGCTAGGTCTACAGCAATGCGAATGGATAATATAAAGGGTGATCCGGAAATACCCTTTTAAGACAAGTCAACTGATTCTGTATGACCTTACCAGAGTTCATTTCAGCAGGGTCGTCCTGGGTCATTGACACCTGCTTTGGCAGTATTACAAACAAAACTAACTGTGCCTTCTTATTATGTTGCGCCATCTCTAACCCTACGTTTCCACGGGCTAAACATTGACAAGAAAACTTGTTTGACACATATCCATGTACGCTGGTTATTTCGTATTTCACGTACAAATGACCACATCACTAGGCCCATGTCAAACATGTTTTCTTCTGCATGTTTCGCTGGTGGCAACGCACGGTAAGAAGCTGTATTGTTATTCAATAAAATAAGAAGACATCTTGTGTAGTTTAACGGTCAATCCTACTCATTACCATACCGATATCAATACTTACGAAATTCTCTCAATGGGACTCTTTTTCAGAGACTATGTACGCAACGCAACGCTCGTACGGTGAAGGACAACATCGTGATGAAACCCGCACACCATAAGGTGTGTGAACCCTATAACGGCGATGGGCTCACACCCTGTCACGTTGGGTTAAAATACGCTTGGTGAACCGTGGGTACTTGCTTTAGCAAGTGCCTCTGCCTACGCCTATTTGGGATTAAAGGCGTGAAGTGTATTTTTAATTTTTTTTCTCTCAATGTTTTACACCATCAATCCCGTCCCGCAGGTCTCTGCAACCAGGACGAGATTCTGTACTCTCTATGGCAGTTCCTGTGCACGTTGGGCCCCAACTGCGGTCTCAAGTCGTTCCTCGACCTCCTGGCGATCAACACCAAGACAACGGCCCCGGAGTTTCAAATGCTCATACTGTTTACTGACTGTATGACGCATTATGTCACGTGAGTTGATAATATTGTGCTTTATTTGTATGATAATACTGGTGGACTCGACAGACGTTGTCCTGTATAACTATTAATATGAATGTAAAATTAGTATAACCTCCAGGGTGGCCTGTGCCCAGCAGTGGATGTCATTTTTTTTCTTTCATAAGAACCTTCTGCTGTCATTAATAAGCACAACAAAGAAAGAATTAGCGAAATCGCTCCACCCGTTCCGGAGTTATGGAATGACAACGAAAAGTGGCTTTGATTTTTATATATAACTAGTGGACTCGACAGACGTTGTCCTGTCTTAACTATTAATATGAATATCTAGGGTGGCCTGTGCCCAGCAGTGGATGTCGTTTTTTTCTTTCATAAGAACCTTCTGCTGTCATTAATAAGCACAACAAAGAAAGAATTAGCGAAATCGGTCCACTCGTT
>SJJU01070765.1:0-13891 GCA_012932125.1 Conopomorpha cramerella | reverse complement strand
CTTAGATTACAACACCGCCTAAGTCATTTTTACCAACTTTACAGGAGACGAAAAAAACTGTTGCTGATTGCGACGCCAAACAACTTGAATTACGGCTTTTGATTGGTTGAAATCTATTTCATGGGACCAATGGTTCGAAGCGCAATGCGCAGCTTCATCCAATGGCATTAAAATGTAAGAACCGCCATTTCGACGTGACGATTATTAAAAAGCAAAAGTTGTTCATATTGACGAGCCCAACAACGTTTCGAAGACCATTGCTCGGGTCCTTTTACACTCTGTACTATGTGTTTATTTCTCCGCATTGTCGTCATAGTAAAAGTTGTTCATATTGATACGAACTCAACAACGTTTCTAAGATCTTTGCTCGGGGTCTTTTTACACTTTGTATTCTTCGACGCATGGTATAAAAAAAATAATTTCAATGGTTGACAGCCAAAAAGGCCTAAGCGACATTTTTGTCCAAAATGAGTTGAGTATGCAGTTTGGATCGCCTTGTTTTTCTGCGTCGATTTGTCTAGGTTTCATACCTGTATGACGTAGTTTGATGTCGCTTACGCGGTAGAGATTATGTGTTTTTCTCCCAAAACTTTGCTTTATTTAAACTTTAAGCCACTCTCCTGTAAAATTACTTAAATGTCGCTTAGACCTTTTTGGCGGGAAGCCATCGATTTGTTACTCTTGTTTACCAGCTAGTGCGGAGGGATGAAAACCATGTAACAAGGAAAGTGATGAGTATGAATGTGGAAGGATACAAGGGAAGAGGAAGACCAAAGAAGGTATGGATGGACTGTGTGAAAAATGATATGTGCGTGAAAGGTGTAACTGCAGAGATGACGAATGATAGAGATGAATGGCGAAAAGAAACGTGTTGCGCCGACCACACCTAGTGTGGGATAAGGGCAGGAAAATGATGATGTTTACCAGCTAGTGCGGCCGTGTCAATGTCCCCGAGGGGTCTCTTGGAAGGTTCCCTTCCTCGTGTCTCCTCGGCTGCCTCCCATACTAGTTCCGAATCTGGCTCCTGCGTGGCTCTGTTGGAAATTTCCATAGATAAAATTAAAACTGTTGATAAAAATTAAACGTAGATTTCGAAAGAAATCACAAAATCTTTATCTTTAAACGAGCAATTCTTGTATATATATATATAATTGGAATCTCGGAAACGGCTGCAACGATTTTCATGAAATTTGGTATGTAGAGGGATTTGGGGGCGATAAATCGATCTAGCTAGGTTTAATTTTTAGAAAACATCTTTCCAACCGCGTTTTCGGGCATGGAAAATTGCTCAAATTGTTAATACGACTCTTACTGACATCTATTGCCGAGTAGTAATACTATGCTATACGTAGGATGGTGCGGGGGACGTTTTGTTTTTGAAGTAACTAGAGATGGGGTTATGAAAAAATCGAAGGAAAACAATCGATTTTTTTACTTCGAGCGAAGCTCGGTCCTCCAGGTACTTTCTATTAAAACTCGTAACCTATATCGATACTTCGGGGTAGAAAGATCGTAAAAGCCACTTTTGGTCAAATTGAGTTATGAATGCTGGCTTATGCAGAATTTTCCGCTCTATCGATTGGTTCGCTCTATATAACGGTTAGTTGATGATATGGTTTATACGACCTTTCTACCTCGAGGTATCTATATGCAAAACGAAAAAAGAATTACCTCGGCATACAAATGAAATGAAATGAAATTCTTTATTTCTTCATCATATTCAGTTATAAGTAGTAGTATAACACAAAGCTTGATGAAAGTCATGTATGATTTTATAGTTGGGCTTATCTAATAAGTGAATTCTGACAGGTCGACTGACGTGTGTGATAGTGTTGTATTAAAAACATTCGAACGCGTGAGAATCGATGTATGTGTGTAGTATTTCGATTGAAGTCGTCATACATATGTTTTATCCCCCAACGGCGACCGTGACAGGCTACGGTAATCCCGTAGAAACGTTCAATTCATCAAAATGGACTGGATGGTATATATGTATAGCTTTATTTACTACTTACATTAAAATATCACAAAAATACACAACAATTGTGATATTGACGAGGCAGAAAACGATGTCTGTCTTCTTTAGTGACTGACAGTTATTTTCTTGTATGCGTGCAAAACATTCATTTTTATTCGACCACACTTACATTCGATTCAATAAGTACGTGTCCAAAATCGAATCGATTCAACTTGATAAATCAACAAAAAAAGCACAGCACTAGTTTATTGATGAAAAAGAAACACAAAGGAATAGAACGTTCAATGCTGTCACCGGCATACATTTTAAGGTTAATTATTTCCGTTCTAAAAATATTCCATGCTTTTCATGGTCGTTCTCAATGTGTCAGAATTCACTTGTTAGATGAGCCCAACTATAGAAACAAAAGTAATCGTCCCCGGTTCGAATTAATATCTTTCACGGGCCAGAAGAACCGGGAAGAAACTGTTTGAAACAAAGTGGTTCAAGTCAGCTGATTTGTATGGAGAAGTAATATTAATTTTCGCCTACATTTTCAATTTTGCATTATACATTTAAATAAAATAAATAAATAAATAAATACACTTCACGCCTTTTAACCTTAAAGCGGGGTAGGCAGAGGCACTTGCTTAATAAGCAAATGCCCACGGTTCACCAAAGCGTATTTAACCCAACGTGACAGCGGGTGGGCCCATCGCCGTTATAGGGTTCACACACCTCGTGGTGTGCGGGTTTCATCACGATGTTGTCCTTCACCGTACGAGCGTTGCGTTGCGTACATAGGCCTGGAAAAAAAGTCCCATTGGTACACGTCCAGTAGCCGGACCACCCGGTTACAAGTTAAGTATCCGACCAACTGGACCACAGACGCTCTCTTCTCTACAGATAACTAACAGGTCAGCTTCTCTATTTAAATATTTAGACAACTCACAGCATCTGTGGTCCAGTTGGTGAGAGTCTGTGGTCCAGTTGGTCGGACACTTGACTTCTAACCGGGAGGTCCGGGGTTCGAATCCGGCTACTGGACGTGTACCAATGGGACTCTTTTTCAGAGCCTATGTACGCAACGCAACGCTCGTACGGTGAAGGGACAACATCGTGATGAAACCCGCACACCACAAGGTGTGTGAACCCTATAACGGCGATGGGCTCACCCCCTGTCACGTCGGGTTAAATACGCTCGGTGAACCGTGGGTACTTGCTTTAGCAAGTGCCTCTGCCTACCCCTCTTTGGGATTAAAGGCGTGAAGTGTATTTATTTATTTTTATTTTTTTTACAACTCACCCACTCCTCTGTATTAGAAGGTGTCTCAACTTGGCAATGCTGGTACTAAGGTCAGCCGCTTCCTCGTACTGGGGCTCCGGGGACGGCGGGGAGGGGGGGCGGGGGGACATCGGTGGGACAGAGGGACGGGGGGACATTGGTGGGACTAGGGGTCGCGCCGGGGACATTGGTGGGCCTATTTGACGCGCTGGAGACATTGGCGGTGGAGGCCTGGCTTGGAGACCCTGTTGGGGATTAAAGATATTTAAAATACAGATCTACTACGTATCGTATGCGTACAGGAGAACAGCAAAACGTCATCCATACCAGGTGGATTTGCCATTTACGCGAACCAAACGGTTTGCGTCCACTTTCATAGTGCGTACCGGCAGGATGTGGAACGACTTGCCGGAGTCTGTGTTTCCTGCGCAGTATAGTTTGAAGGTCTTCAAGTCGCGGGTGAAAAGGTACCTACTGAACAAGTGTGCTCCATCGTAGACTACATCGCTGCTTAACATCAGGCAGGATGGTGGTCAAAAGCTTGTTCATAGTGATTTAAAAAAAAAAAATTTAAAGGGCCCTGAGCAATGATCTTAGACTCGTTGTTGGGCTCGACAATATTAACAACTGACTATATAGCGAGAATAAAAAATATTGTTTCATCCTCATACCAAATGTTATGTTTCTAGGCGAAAAATTGTATGGCAATGATACATTGATGTGTGGCTTTCTCTCCCCAACGGGTTTCGGCGGAACACCAGCGCCGCAGGTAACTGTGGCATTATGTTGAGTCGAGACCCTTTTACTAGCTTGAGAGCTGGCACACGTTCAGTGCCATTCTCACTGATCTGGTACACTTTTGTTTCTATTTTTAATCTTATTTTTTTTACTATTTTATTACTTTGTTCTTGTTGTCATTTATTGTATATTTATTGTTTTTTTTTTGTGTTTAGTGTGTTAGTTCTTAAGTTGTAACGCGAAAATCCCGCGTTAATCATCATAGGGACTTGGCTCTAAAAGTTGAGACCCAAGTTCCGTTCATCTTTTTATAGTTAACGTCAATCATATTTATTGTCTGAGTGTCCATCATTATTCTGGCCGGCTCGGACAAGGCTCTTTCTTTTTTGCCGGGTCACTATGCGACCTGCTGCGTAATTTTACATCTTTTATTTTATTATCTTTTAATGATGTGAAATCATCAAGAAATGTATTTATAATATTAGGTGAGTATTTCTGCGTCGGCTGTAGGTGAATTATAGTTATTTTTGGTGATTCTTGTCGTTCCTTGTCGAACACATTTTTCCTGACGCCTACTTCCTTTCTTTCAGAATGCCATTTGGTTTATAGACAATTTCCTATGTTAAGCTGCCATATACGAGGATGGTAATGTTGGACTAAAACTTCCTCCGTGGTAAGTTTCTCCATGTAAAACAGCGTGCTATGCCACCATAAAAATTTAAGTGATAACCTTTTGTTTGTAAAATCATCTATCAACTGTTATTCTTTTAACCTTTCAGTTTTTATATAAGGGTACACCTGTCTAATGATGCAAGGCCTCTTTTCCCTACTTTGCCGACAAGGATGACGGCGTAAGGAGCCAGCTTTGTATCCTGACTCTTGGTTGTATTCCCGCTCTGTAAGCGGTAAGTTTCACTTTCATCTCTTGGTTGATGTAACCTTTTCTTTTTATCTGTGGACCGTTAGTAATATAAGCCTGTATGCTTATAGGGTTCCACGCACGGGCTAATCCTTATACGGGATATTCCACGCACGGGCTAATCCTTATACGGGATATTCCACGCACGGGATAATTCTTATACGGGATATTCCACGTGAGGGATATTCCAGGTGAGGTACATTCCACGCCCAGGATAATCCTTATACGGGATATTCCACGCACGGGATACTTAAGTGAGGGGCATCCCAGGACTTATCTCCCCTGATCACTGGTTGCTGCTCCTGTTCTGCAGGCCACTCCTACAGGTTCCCCACACTCCCCTCTTTACACACACACACTTACACTCTACAATGTAGATGTAATAATGTAGAATAATTAGATATATATATTGGTGTTGTAACTCAACTTCTATATGAATATACCAAACCAGGAACAAATAAATGAGTTGATACCCTCATTTGTCTTTGAATTCTTTCTTGGGAAAGGGGAAGTTTGTTTGTCGGAAGCAGGGTGTGGGTTCCTTTCTTTTTATAAATTTATGCCCCTTGTTTGGGTATAGGCGCCCTTAACTATACCACACTCTGTTTCTGCTCTCGGCGAGGTCACCCAAACGCCCTGATCCGTGCTGAGCTAGCGCAGGATGTCACAGTGGTTAGTCAGTCAGTTAGTCATTCAGTCAATCAGTAATTCAGTCAGTCAATCAGTCAGTCAGTCAATCAGTCAGTCAATCAGTCAGTCAATCAGTCAGTCAATCAGTCAATCAGTCATTCAGTCATTCAGTCAATCAGACAGTGAGTCAATCAGTCATTTAGATAGGTAAAAGTATGTAGGCGCACAAGAAGTCTAGTTTCGGGCCGTGTTGGAGAGCGAGTGAGTTGTCCGGGGCGGGCGGAGGTCCACACCACGTGACTTAGGAACCGGTCCACCGTCGAAACGTCAAAGTCAAAGTCAAAATTTATTTTTCATCATATAGTATAGTAGTCAGTTAGTCAGTCAATCAGTCAGTCAGTTAGTCAATCAGTCAGTCAATCAATCAATCAGTCAATCAGTCAATCAGTCAGTCAATCAATCAATCAGTCAATCAGTCAGTCAATCAATCAGTCAATCAGTCAGTCAGTCAATCAGTCAATCAGTCAATCAATCAGTCAATCAATCAGTCAATCAATCAGTCAATCAATCAGTCAATCAATCAGTCAATCAATCAGTCAATCAATCAGTCAATCAATCAGTAATCAATCAATCAATCAGTCGGTCAATCAGTCAGTCAGTCAATCAATCAGCTAGTCAGTCAGTTAGATAGGTAAAAGTATGTAGGCGCACAAGAAGACTCGTCTAGTTTCGGGCCGTGTTGGAGAGCGAGTGAGTTGTCCGGGGCGGGGGGAGGTCCACTCCACGTGACTTAGGTACCGGTCCACCGTCGAACCGTCAAAGTCAAAGTCAAAATTTATTTTTCATCATATAGTATAGTAGTCAGTTAGTCAGTCAATCAGTCAGTAAATCTGTCAGTCAATCAGTCAGTCAACCAGTCAGTCAATCAGTCAGTAAATCTGTCAGTCAATCAGTCAGTCAACCAGTCAGTCAATCAGTCAGTCAATCAGTCAGTCAATTAGTCAGTCAGTATGAAATGGAATAGTAGTCAGTCAGTCAGTTAGTCAGTCAGCTAGTCAGTCAATCAGTCAGTCAATCTGTCAGTCAATCAGTCAGTCAATCTGTCAGTCAATCAGTTAGTCAGCCAATCAGTCAGTAAATCCGTCAGTCAATCAGTCAGTCAGTCAGACAGTCAGTCAATCAGTCAGTCAGTTAGTCGTAAGTATGTATGTCAAAGTCAAAGTGAAATGGTATAGTAGTCAGTCAGTCAGCTAGTCAGTCAATCTGTCAGTCAATCAGTCAGTCAGTTAGTCAGTCAGTCAGTCAGTCAGTCAGTTAGATAGGTAAAAGTATGTAGGCGCACAAGAAGACTCGTCTTAGTTTCGGGCCGTGTTGGAGAGCGAGTGAGTTGTCCGGGGCGGGCGGAGGTCCACTCCACGTGACTTAGGTACCGGTCCACCGTCGACCCGTCAAAGTCAAAGTCAAAATTTATTTTTCATCTTATAGTATAGTAGTCAGTCAGTCAGTTAGTCAGTTAGTCAGTCAGCTTACAGCTAGTCAGTCAGTCAGTCAGTTAGTCAGTCAGCTAGTCAGTCAGTCAGTCAGTTAGTCAGTCAGCTAGTCAGTCAGTCAGTCAGTTAGTCAGTCAGCTAGTCAGTCAGTCAGTCAGTTAGTCAGTCAGCTAGTCAGTCAATTAGTCAGTCAGCTAGTCAGTCAATTAGTCAGTCAATTAGTCAGTCAATCTGTCAGTCAATCAGTCAGTCAATCCGTCAGTCAGTTAGATAGGTAAAAGTATGTAGGCGCACAAGAAGACTCTTCTAGTTTCGGGCCGTGTTGGAGAGCGAGTTAGTTGTCCGGGGCGGGCGGAGGTCCACTCCACGTGACTTAGGTACCGGTCCACCGTCGAACCGTCAAAGTCAAAATTTATTTTTCATCTTATAGTATAGTAGTCAGTCAGCCAGTCAGTCAGTTAGTCAGTCAGTTAGTCAGTCAGTTAGTCAGTCAGTTAGTCAGTCAGTTAGTCAGTCAATCAGTTAGTCAGTCAGTCAGTTAGTCAGTCAGTCAGTTAGTTAGTTTAATGTATTTTATATTAAATATTTAATGTATTTTGTATTGAATTTATAATGTTTTTAGTATTGAATATTTAATTTATTTTGTATTGAATTTTTAATGTGTTTGGTATTGAATATTTAATGTATTTAGTATTGAATATTTAATGTATTTAATATTGAATTTTTAATGTATTTAATATTGAATTTTTAATGTATTTAATATTGAATATTTAATGTATTTTGTATTGAATTTTTAATGTATTTAATATTGAATTTTTAATGTGTTTGGTATTGAATATTTAATGTATTTTATATTAAATATTTAATGTATTTTGCATTGAATATTTAATTTATTTGGTACTGAATTTTTAATGTATTTAATATTGAATATTTAATGTATTTTGTATTGAATTATCATATAGTATAGTAGTCAGTCAGTTAGTCAGTCAGCTAGTCAGTCAATCAGTCAGTCAGTTAGTCAGTCAATCAGTCAGTTAGTCAGTCAGTCATTAAGTCAGTCAGTTAGTCAGTCAGTCAATCAGTAGGACAATCAGTCAGTCAATCAGTCAGTCAGTCAGTTAGTCATTCAGTCAGTTAGTCAGTCAGTCAGTCAGTTAGATAGGTAAAAGTATGTAGGCGCACAAGAAGACTCGTCTAGTTTCGGGCCGTGTTGGAGAGCGAGTGAGTTGTCCGGGGCGGGCGGAGGGCCACTCCACGTGACTTAGGAACCGTTCCACCGTCGAACCGTCAAAGTCGAAATTTCTTCAGTCAATCAGTCAGTCATTCAGTCAGTCATTCAGTCAGTTAGTCAGTAAGTCAGTCAGTTAGTCAGTCAGTTAGTCATTCAGTCAATCAGTCATTCAGTCAGTCAATCAGTCAGTCAGTCAATCAGTCAGTCAATCAGTCATTCAGTCATTCAGTCAATCAGTCAGTCAGTCAATCAGTCATTTAGATAGGTAAAAGAAGAAGACGCACAAGAAGTCTAGTTTCGGGCCGTGTTGGAGAGCGAGTGAGTTGTCCGGGGCGGGCGGAGGTCCACTCCACGTGACTTAGGAACCGGTCCACCGTCGAACCGTCAAAGTCAAAGTCAAAATTTATTTTTCATCATATAGTATAGTAGTCAGTTAGTCAGTCAATCAGTCAGTCAGTCAGTTAGTCAATCAGTCAGTCAATCAATCAATTAGTCAATCAGTCAGTCAATCAATGAATCAGTCAGTTAATCAATCAGTCAATCAATCCATCAGTCAGTCAATCAATCAGTCAGTCAATCAATCAATCAGTCAGTCAATCAATCAATCATTCAATCAATCAGTCAGTCAATCAATCAGTCAATCAATCAGTCAATCAATCAGTCAATCAATCAGTCAGTCAATCAATCAATCAGTCAATCAATCAGTCGGTCAATCAGTCAGTCAGTCAATCAATCAGTCAGCTAGTCAGTCAGTAAATCCGTCAGTCAATCAGTTAGATAGGTAAAAGTATGGTAGGCGCACAAGAAGACTCGTCTAGTTTCGGGCCGTGTTGGAGAGCGAGTGAGTTGTCCGGGGCGGGCGGAGGTCCACTCCACGTGGCTTAGGAACCGGTCCACCGTCGAACCGTCAAAGTCAAAGTCAAAATTTATTTTTTATCATATAGTATAGTAGTCAGTTAGTCAGTCAATCAGTCAGTCAATCAGTCAGTCAATCAGTCAGCCAATCAGTCAATCAGACAGCCAGTCAGTCAGTCAGTAAATCCGTCAGTCAATCAGTCAGTCAGTCAGACAGTCAGTCAATCAGTCAGTCAGTTAGTCGTAAGTATGTATGTCAAAGTCAAAGTCAAATGGTATAGTAGTCAGTCAGTCAGCTAGTCATTCAGGCAGTTAGTCAATCAGTCAGTCAATCGGTCAGTCAGTCAGTCAGTAAAGCCGTCAGTCAGTCAGTCAATCAGTCAGTCAGTTAGTCGTAAGTATGTATGTCAAAGTCAAAGTGAAATGGTATAGTAGTCAGTCAGTCAGTTAGTCAGTCAGCTAGTCAGTCAATCTGTCAGTCAATCAGACAGTCAGTCAGTCAGTCAGTTAGATAGGTAAAAGTATGTAGGCGCACAAGAAGACTCGTCTAAGTTTCGGGCCGTGTTGGAGAGCGAGTGAGTTGTCCGGGGCGGGCGGAGGTCTAGTAGGAATAGTAGTCAGTCAGTCAGTTAGTCAGTCAATCAGTCAGTCAATCTGTCAGTCAATCAGTCAGTCAATCAATCAATCAATCAATCAATCAATCAATCAATCAATCAATCAATCAATCAATCAGTCAATCAATCAATCAAACAATCAATCAGTCAATCAATCAAACAATCAGTCAATCAATCAGTCAATCAATCAGTCAATCAATCAATCAATCAGTCAATCAATCAGTCAATCAGTCAGTCAATCAATCAGTCAATCTATCAATCAATCAGTCAATCAATCAGTCGGTCAATCAGTCAGTCAGTCAGTTAGTCAGTCAGTCAGTCAGTTAGATAGGTAAAAGTATGTAGGCGCATAAGAAGACTCGTCTAGTTTCGGGCCGTGTTGGAGAGCGAGTGAGTTGTCCGGGGCGGGCGGAGGGCCACTCCACGTGACTTAGGTACCGGTCCACCGTCGAACCGTCAAAGTCAAAGTCAAAATTTATTTTTCATCTTATAGTATAGTAGTCAGTCAGCCAGTCAGTCAGTCAGTTAGTTAGTCAGTCAGTTAGTCAGTCAGTTAGTCAGTCAGTTAGTCAGTCAGTTAGTCAGTCAATCAGTCAGTCAGTTAGTCAGTCAGTCAGTTAGTTAGTTTAATGTATTTTATATTAAATATTTAATGTATTTTGTATTGAATATTTAATTTATTTGGTACTGAATTTTTAATGTATTTAATATTGAATTTTTAATGTATTTAATATTGAATATTTAATGTATTTTGTATTGAATATTTTATTTATGTGGTACTGAATTTTTAATGTAATTAATATTGAATTTTTAATGTATTTAATATTGAACATTTCATTTATTTTGTATTGAATTTTTAATGTGATTAGTATTGAATATTTTATGTATTTTGTATTGAATTTATAATGTTTTTAGTATTGAATATTTAATTTATTTTGTATTGAATTTTTAATGTGTTTGGTATTGAATATTTAATGTATTTAGTATTGAATATTTAATGTATTTAATATTGAATTTTTAATGTATTTAATATTGAATTTTTAATGTATTTAATATTGAATATTTAATGTATTTTGTATTGAATTTTTAATGTATTTAATATTGAATTTTTAATGTATTTAATATTGAATTTTTAATGTGTTTGGTATTGAATATTTAATGTATTTTATTTAATATTGAATTTTTAATGTATTTAATATTGAATATTTAATGTATTTTTTATTGAATTTTTAATGTATTTAATATTGAATTTTTAATGTGTTTGGTATTGAATATTTAATGTATTTTATATTAAATATTTAATGTATTTTGCATTGAATATTTAATTTATTTGGTACTGAATTTTTAATGTATTTAATATTGAATATTTAATGTATTTTGTATTGAATTATCATATAGTATAGTAGTCAGTCAGTCAGTTAGTCAGCTAGTCAGTCAATCAGTCAGTCAGTTAGTCAGTCAATCAGTCAGTTAGTCAGTCAGTCATTAAGTCAGTCAGTTAGTCAGTCAGTCATTCAGTAGGACAATCAGTCAGTCAATCAGTCAGTCAATCAGTCAGTCAATCAGTCAGTCAGTTAGTCATTCAGTCAGTTAGTCAGTCAGTCAGTCAGTTAGATAGGTAAAGTATGTAGGCGCACAAGAAGACTCGTCTAGTTTCGGGCCGTGTTGGAGAGCGAGTGAGTTGTCCGGGGCGGGCGGAGGTCCACTCCACGTGACTTAGGAACCGTTCCACCGTCGAACCGTCAAAGTCGAAATTTCTTCAGTCAATCAGTCAGTCAGTTAGTCAGTTAGTCAGTCAGCTAGTCAGTCAGTCAGTCAGTTAGTCAGTCAGCTAGTCAGTCAGTCAGTCAGTCAGTCAGTCAGTTAGTCAGTCAGCTAGTCAGTCAATTAGTCAGTCAGCTAGTCAGTCAATTAGTCAGTCAATCTGTCAGTCAATCAGTCAGTCAATCCGTCAGTTAGTTAGATAGGTAAAAGTATGTAGGCGCACAAGAAGACTCTTCTAGTTTCGGGCCGTGTTGGAGAGCGAGTGAGTTGTCCGGGGCGGGCGGAGGTCCACTCCACGTGACTTAGGTACCGGTCCACCGTCGAACCGTCAAAGTCAAAATTTATTTTTCATCTTATAGTATAGTAGTCAGTCAGCCAGTCAGTCAGTTAGTCAGTTAGTCAGTCAGCTAGTCAGTCTATCAGTCAGTCAATCTGTCAGTCAATCAGTTAGTCAGCCAATCAGTCAGTAAATCCGTCAGTCAATCAGTCAATCAGTTAGTCGTAAGTATGTATGTCAAAGTCAAAGTCAAATGGTATAGTAGTCAGTCAGTCAGTTAGTCAGTCAGCTAGTCAGTCAATCTGTCAGTCAATCAGTCAGGCAGTTAGTCAGTCAGTCAGTCAGTCAGTTAGATAGGTAAAAGTATGTAGGCGCACAAGAAGACTCGTCTAAGTTTCGGGACGTGTTGGAGAGCGAGTGAGTTGTCCGGGGCGGGCGGAGGTCTAGTAGGAATAGTAGTCAGTCAGTCAGTTAGTCAGTCAGCTAGTCAGTCAATCAGTCAGCCAATCTGTCAGTCAATCAGTTAGTCAGCCAATCAGTCAGTAAATCCGTCAGTCAATCAGTCAGTCAGTCAGACAGTCAGTCAATCAGTCAGTCAGTTAGTCGTAAGTATGTATGTCAAAGTCAAAGTCAAATGGTATAGTAGTCAGTCAGCTAGTCATTCAGGCAGTTAGTCAATCAGTCAGTCAATCGGTCAGTCAGTCAGTCAGTAAATCCGTCAGTCAGTCAATCAGTCAGTCAGTTAGTCGTAAGTATGTATGTCAAAGTCAAAGTGAAATGGTATAGTAGTCAGTCAGTCAGTTAGTCAGTTAGTCAGTCAGCTAGTCAGTCAATCTGTCAGTCAATCAGTCAGTCAGTTAGTCAGTCAGTCAGTTAGATAGGTAAAAGTATGTAGGCGCACAAGAAGACTCGTCTAAGTTTCGGGCCGTGTTGGAGAGCGAGTGAGTTGTCCGGGGCGGGCGGAGGTCTAGTAGGAATAGTAGTCAGTCAGTCAGTTAGTCAGTCAGCTAGTCAGTCAATCAGTCAGTAAATCCGTCAGTCAATCAGTCAGTCAGTCAGACAGTCAGTCAATCAGTCAGTCAGTTAGTCGTAAGTATGTCAAAGTCAAAGTCAAATGGTATAGTAGTCAGTCAGTCAGCTAGTCATTCAGGCAGTTAGTCAATCAGTCAGTCAATCGGTCAGTCAGTCAGTCAGTTAGTCAGTCAGCTAGTCAGTCAATCTGTCAGTCAATCAGTCAGTCAGTTAGTCAGTCAGTCAGTCAGTCAGTTAGATAGGTAAAAGTATGTAGGCGCACAAGAAGCCTCGTCTAGTTTCGGGCCGTGTTGGAGAGCGAGTGAGTTGTCCGGGGCGGGCGGAGGTCCACTCCACGTGACTTAGGTCCCGGTCCACCGTCGAACCGTCAAAGTCAAAATTTATTTTTCATCTTATAGTATAGTAGTCAGTCAGCCAGTCAGTCAGTTAGTCAGTCAGTTAGTCAGTTAGTCAGTCAGTCAGTTAGTTAGTTTAATGTATTTTATATTAAATATTTAATGTATTTTGTATTGAATATTTAATTTATTTGGTACTGAATTTTTAATGTATTTAATATTGAATTTTTAAAGTATTTAATATTGAATATTTAATGTATTTTGTATTGAATATTTAATTTATGTGGTACTGAATTTTTAATGTAATTAATATTGAATTTTTAATGTATTTAATATTGAACATTTCATTTATTTTGTATTGAATTTTTAATGTGATTAGTATTGAATATTTTATGTATTTTGTATTGAATTTATAATGTTTTAGTATTGAATATTTAATTTATTTTGTATTGAATTTTTTATGTGTTTGGTATTGAATATTTAATGTATTTAGTATTGAATATTTAATGTATTTAATATTGAATTTTTAATGTATTTAATATTGAATATTTAATGTATTTTGTATTGAATTTTTAATGTATTTAATATTGAATTTTTAATGTATTTAATATTGAATATTTAATGTATTTTGTATTGAATTTTTAATGTATTTAATATTGAATTTTTAATGTATTTAATATTGAATATTTAATGTATTTTTTATTGAATTTTAATGTATTTAGTATTGAATTTTTAATGTTTTAGTGTTGAATATTTAATGTATT
>SJJU01070763.1:0-22122 GCA_012932125.1 Conopomorpha cramerella | reverse complement strand
AACACTATGTTGTAGTTTTGAGGCACTTTTCGTACTTGTGATGACCATATCGTGAATACACGTTTCGCCACCTGTCTGGATATTTTAATCAATTCGTCCATCATCTCGATCCGTTTTGTTATGAGTAACTAATGTTTTAGTAATAGGTACCTACTAGGAATTCCAGATACTAGATTTTAGGTTACCTAGATTGAATACTTACATCGATTGTGAACCATTCCGCTAAGATAGTGAGCAGAAGTTCAGGCAAAGAAGATGTAAGATGCCTCCTTAGTCTCTGTGTAGCTACATCACAATTGATGCATCTCATGACGACGCAAATCTTTGGCAGTAGGAAAAATATGAATCCAAATAGAATAGCGAGGTAACTGGGAAATCAGCGCAATCGTAGAACGTGCAGTAATTACGCAAAAATACAATGGAAAAAAGCGCGAGAGTCAATATTATCTGCAATGGGGAATTTTCAGTGCCCTTGTTTCTCTTAGTTATGAGACATGGCGCTAGCTGTTATAGGGGGATAAAAGTCAAGAAAATGACTAACTTCAAGCAGTCAGTATTGAAGGTGACAGTTCTTTATCGTTTGTTTACATGTTACAAAGGAGTCTGAAGTTTGAATAACTTACCCAAATATTAAAAGAATATTGTTCACCGGGTGTATAGGCGCGAATATAATCAAAGACAAATAAATAACAAAGGTAAGCTCGAATATTAAAAAAATATACTAAAATACAACTGACAGAAGTCCCCCTGGACACCTACTATTCTGTGCATCGCGGTTTTGCTAACAACCATAGTGATAGAATAGTAGTGCGACCAGCAATTAACATACACATTAGACATTACATTGGTCTCCTACCTAATTCCCCATGCCTGTATCAATGACTTATCACCACATTTTGAATAAATTATGAATGAATTCAGTTTTTGTAAAATATATTCTTGATTGCAATCTTCTAAAATGTAATTGATCCCTAGATACTTTTGATGTGTGTAAATACATACATACATACACTTCACGCCTGTCTCCCAGAGGGGTAGGCAGAGACTACAGATCTCCATTTGTCACGGTACTGTCATACCCCTTTCGCTTCATCTACATTCATACTTGACCTATGGTTTCGAGTACTTTTCACGCCACATTCCGCCAGGACATCACAAAGGTCACTGGGCAACTTAGTATGGAAACCATACCCACGGCCTACAGAAACAAAATTGGTTTGTATGTTTAGACAAAAATCCCTAGTTTTCGAAAATATATGTCGCATTAATGTAGTGTATGGGAATCTGCCCAAAAAATAAAATTAATGTATAAGTAGAAGGAGGGATAATTCGACATTTGTCGATTATTTGCAACGGGTTTTTCGTCACACGGTGGACCAACTAAACTCGTTGCGTTATTTATCACCTAAAATTATTAAAACTTATTCTACCATAAAAATTAAAACTTATTCTATCTCCCTAATACTGATGTAGAAATCTAATTATTTTTAATAAAAGAAATGTGTAGAATTACAATATCGTATTTATTCAACATGATCAAAGTCAACAGGCACGGTAGTTTCGTCCAAACCTTGCTGGCGTATCTATTTGTTCCTGACACGTTGTTTGTTGTGTCAAGTCTGCTAAATAACACTACCACTCGTACTATACTCGTAGTATAATAGAACGATTATGCACATTAGGTAGTCTGCTATCCACTAGTTTGCTAGGCTGGCTATATGTGCACAGCGTGCAATAGTTCGGCATCCGGAAATGGATACAAGAACAGTAATAATCTTCTATACTATCCCTGCCTTCACTTGTAGAGTTCATCAATATGTAAGTGTAATATTGTTTACTTCTGACCTATCGCGACTGAATTCTATTTCAAATCAATGTTCTTTTATTTACCGATTCCTGGTGACGGTAAAGTTCCACAATATATAGGCCATTTGGTCGTAAGTGTTCATGGACGTATGATCTGGCGATCCTTACTTAGGTGATAGGTGCCCAGTGTAAATAATATGAAGTCGTCGAACGTCAACCGTGGGAAATCGAACGCGGCATCACTGGCATCAATTGAAGTAAAGGCTACAAAACGTACTTAACCCAACGTGACAGGGGGTGAGCCCATCGCCGTTATAGGGTTCACACACCTTGTGGTGTGCGGGTTTCATCATGTTGTCCTTCACCGTACGAGCGTTGCGTTGCGTACACAGACTCTGAAAAAGAGTCCCATTGGTACACGTCCAGTAGCCGGACTCGAACCCGCGACCTCCCGTGAACAAGTCAAGGATCCGACCAACTGGAAAAGTGTACTGTGAGAATATGTTTCCTTCGTCGCAACACAGAGCGGCTACACAAAACACAACTGTTCAGTATTTCCACTTCAACAAAATACAATAAAACTTTCCAATAAGCGAGTGAGGCGGCTAGCCTCCTATCCTAGCCGTGCATTTCTGTTATTGTAACTATTTTTATTGATTACAACAGTAAATATTTTAAAACACTTAAAGTTGTTTTTAAGACATCTGCCGCGATTTTTTGTTCTAAAAACTACATACAATGAAAGGTATACTAAAACTCAATAATTTAATGTTTGTAGGACATATTTCGAAAACCAGGTCAGATTTTGCCCAATGACCTTTACGTATTCTAAGAAATACTTGTATTTATGTAGATATAGAGATAATTAATCAGAATTTAACGAACCTATTACTGTTTCGTTACAGATGGCAGTAGAGATGCAATCATGAATGACACTGTCTTCCAAGGTATCATTACATCATTTAACTGCCGGACTATCAGAATTGGGTCATATCGCTACACACCCAAAGAAAAGGTATGCAAAAAAAACCCATTTAGTACTTTTTATTATTAGTTAGTAGTTCACTAGTTTTCATAGCTCAGAGATTAAATAATTCAATTTTTTCAGGTTTTTGTATCATCAAAAGGAATAAGAATAGTGGCACCATCTCTCAAGGATGAAAAACGGGATGTTGCTCTTCAAATACCACTTAAAGAGGTAGTCAAGATATTGGTGCATTTTTCTAAAGGACTTCCAGTAATTTTTCTCTACACAATGAGTAAATGCGGTGCCTATATTAGAAATGCATTAGACATGGTTGATGAATTGGGGCCATATTACAATCCTATCTCAAAAGTAGACCCTTACAAACGGATAACATTATTGCCAGACGCAATAACCGATGATGCTAAAAATGCATTGAAGAGCTTATTTGGGAAAGTTATGGATGAACTGAATGCCCGTGAGGCTAATGATATCCTCGTGAGGACATGTACAAAGGAAGGCAACAATGCAACAAAAATGGCAACCAGATCAAATAATGTTATAAATTCCTCAAGTTCAAAAAGGTACTGTATTTTTTTGTGTATCTAATTACCACAAACTATGTATAATAATCTCAATTCTTACTATGCAATGGGAACATGCAGTGTTACAGAATAATTCTTTTTTTTTTTTTTTTGTCAGACCTTTGGAAGATTATTTTCTGTGTAATTCTTACATGGTGAATATATTGTGTATTATACCTGTAGCAAGTTTACAATCTAATATATATTGTTTTTGTTTTCAGTTCCATTCCACCTGAGATAAGGCAAATATTAATTTACCCTCCTGGCAAAGGTGGTATACCAATTAATACAGAAGATTACATGTGCTTGGCCCAAGACCAATTTTTAAATGATGTGATCATTGATTTCTACTTGAAGCATTTACTTCATGATATTTTGACTGCCTCACAGAGAGAAAAGACTCATATTTTTAGTACATTTTTTTATAAAAGACTTACAACTAAACCAAGTAAAGTCAACAAAAGTTCGAATCCACATGAGTGGGACAGTAACTTGACCCCTGCACAAAAGCGACATGCCAGAGTTAAAACATGGACGAAAAACGTAAACATCTTTGAAAAGGATTTCATCGTTGTCCCAATTAATGAAAACTGTCATTGGTTTGTTGCTATTATTTGCTTCCCAACCCTAGAGGGATGTCGAAGTATGATTGATAATAGAACTGTTCTTCCACAAGAAGTGAAAAAACGAGGTAAGATCAAGTTCAATTGTTATGCTGTTGTGTGTAAAACTTTTAGCTTATTGTAACATTGTTATTATTCTTACAGAGCGCAAACCATCAGTGCAAATTGGTAGTACCACAATCACACCAGTGAAACAAGAGCAACTAACTTTGACTTGTGATTCTGATAATCTAAGTGAGCGTGATGAGGCAGAAGCTGAGGTAATCATTGTAATGTTTCATTAATATTAAGAGCCAGAAAAATTGTATCTGCATGTATAACAGTGTTCTTGATACTTTGGTATCATTTCTTTTTTTTACCAAAGGCCATTCTAAGATGTTATACAATTATAGTAATACAACTACTTTATAATTTTTTCCAATAAACAAGGGATTCTATTAATTGTCATTCCTATTATTATTGCAGGAAAGTGACTTAGATATGCAGTGTGATTCGGATGACGATGAAGTAGAAAAACCAGTGCCTGAAAAGAAAATAGAACCACCCAGTATACGCAAAAACGAACCAATAAAACAGTAAGTTAGTTTTCTAAATGAAACATCTTATAATTAAATATTTATACCGCGTGAATATAATAAAAAAAAGCTCGAGCTTACCTTGGTTTGACCCGGTTAAAATATTTAATGAAGTCCATGCTCATTTCATTAAAGAATTGCCTTGTGCTAATCATTTATTATAATATTCGTAATACTAATGTTTTCTTTTTTGTTCCAGGCCATGCATTCTTATATTTGATTCTCTTGCTGGTGCTTCAAGATCAAGAGTTGTTGCCACATTGAGAGATTACCTTACATGGGAGTACCAGGCAAAAGTAAAAATTATTATTATAAATTATGAATTAATTATAAATTAATGTAAAAATTATTAAAAGTTTATTTTTGTTCTGTTTTACAAATTTTAATAATGATAAGGTTTAACACCTACTTACTGTATTTTCTAATGACTTCTTTCTTTTTTTTTTTCAGATGTCAAAGTTCAAAATATTTAATAAAGATAATATCAAGGGCAGTTGTCCAAAAATTCCACAGCAAAATAATTTTACAGATTGTGGATTGTATTTGTTACAATATGTTGAACAATTTTTTAGGGTGAGTTTGAGTGACCTTCATAACTGGAGTTTATATATTTTAGTCACAATCACATAGTATTTTTCTGACATTATAATATTTGTTTCAGGATCCAATTGTTGATTATGCATTGCCTATTAAACAGCTCGCTAATTGGTTTGATGAAATTGTTGTTACACGAAAACGAGAGGAGATATCAGTTTTGTTGAAGAAACTAATGCACAAATACAATCCGGACTCACATTTGACTTTACCAGATATTACATTCCCCACTCTAAATGGTAACTATAGCATAATTCCACCATTGCAACTCCAGTTAGACCCACAATCTACAGCAGCATCCAAAATAGACCCACACCCAACCAGTCAACAACTTCTGTCTTGTATCTTACAAAGTAGTAAAAGTATGTTCACTAACTAGGTCATATTCATAAAGCAAATTTTATTTTACATATTTTGCATATATTTAACAAGCTTTTGATAGCATCACTAGCAGTACACTAGTTCAGTTTGAATTTTATCAATACCATAGATAATCTTAAAGAACTACTCAAAAGTTACACTAATGAAATTTGTTTCTAAAGTTAACTTTGTTTTATATAAAGTTGATTTTGATATAGACTGTTATAAAGATGGTGGTTTTACCTATAACATAGAGTAAAATACACTTTAGTTAGATGAACTTTGGTAATTTTAGTGTGACTAACATGAATTCATATTAATTTCCAGGAAAACTCATAGAACCTGAAGAAGAAAACGAAGGCTCTGACAGTGAAAAGGGCTCCAATAAAGTTAGCCAAGATGGTAGTAATGAAACTGCTGAAAGCCCTACACTCACCTTTGTAAAACAATTGTCGGGTGACATTGTAGTAAAACGTAATTTTTCAGATTCCTCTGAAACTATACATTTGCGGAAGACCATTCGTTTATCAAATGACTCTGAAAACAGATCCTTAGTGCAAATTAAACCTGAATTTGGCAAGAAAAGTGATAATGAGAATCCTATTCTAATTCCTATTAAAATATCAAGTGACATAGTGAAGGATGTTCATAATTCATTTCTAAGTAAAAATAAAACATATGGTGATAAAAAGAACAGTGTAAATAATCAAAGTGTTGCTAATGCAAACTGTGGCCGGCAGAACACTAGTGATAGTGAAACAAATTCCTTTCTCAAATCTAGGAAAATTAAATTAGATGACTCTGTAAGTGAATCAAAAAAGTTTAAAAAGAATGAATGTTAAGACCAGATGTTTTTTTTAAATATTGTCTCTATCTCATTAAATAATCCAATTTGTATGTATAGTAGGCATAGAGTTTGACCTTGTAAATACTACTTTAGGTTAATGTATTTAACTATCTTAATCTATTTTATAATAGCTATGTAAAATAAAATACTTGTGTAAAGTATCCAAAAAATATAAACATGAAAGTTCATAAGAATGTGCAACTTCTTTCCTTTTTTGTTACTTTTTATAGGTCATAGAAAATATAAACAAGAAGCAAAGGGTATTTTTTTAATTGACCAAACCGTTTCATCTACTTTGCTCAACTGTTTGTTCAATACATTGAAATATTTTTACTTCATAAATGTATTTTGTTCTATAAGAATTAACAATATCTAATTAACAAAAGAGTAACACAGTGAAGTCACAACCTAACCTAACCCAAGTAATGGCTGCCCCACCCTAAGCGTTACTTAACTACTCCCGTCGGACTCTTGGTTACCCCGCTTTGAGTCAGAATGGCGGGTAGGTATACCCAAATGAAAAATACAATTAGATATTTCAAAAAATCGTATGGGAATAGTACTAAATGAAAGTACTACTTATAAGAAACATAAAATATCGGTAAACATACATACTATACATACAGACGAATTGAGAACCTCCTCCTCTTTTTTATTTGAAGTCTGTTAAAAATAGACGTGCGCAGAAAACCCGCGGTATTGAAGGCACGATACACCCGCCGATTCAGTGTCAGTGCGGGTGTAAAACTTGCAATTCATATTCTTTAACATTTTGAAGTTATCGTTAAAATAAATGCTTAACGACATTAAAAGAACATTAGTTTGCTCCTTTATGAAATAGCGTAGTATAGTAAAGTTGAGTAATCTTACTAAACTCGTTTGACCAACAACTTGCGTCTGGTCCAAGGCTCAGACCAAAAACAACTAGACTTGCAATCCGAATCTGACGTTTAGAATACAAGGAGACAACGATATGTAAAACATGCAGGAGTGAAAGAGTAAGATACAATATATTCTGTCTTACTGCGTCGCATGGTATAGAAAAGTGTCTCGGACCACACTAGACTTGCAGTTGCAAACCAAAACGTTTAAAATGAAACGAGAACGATGTTATTAACATGCAGCGTATTTATGTACTTTTGCATCCAAAATGACAGTTTGGATCCAGAAGTACATCCATGCAATCGTTTAGAAAGAGAAATACTGAGGGTGTTACGTGCCTCTCAGACCAAACACAAGTATACTTGCAGCCGCGTACCACCCTCCATCTGTCTCTTTTCCACCAAAATGTATGGAACATGGTGTACTCCTGGATCTAAACTATCACTACCAATTTGACAGTTTGGATCCAGAAATACCCTACTATAGTCGGCGTCAGGTAAGAAGCAAATTTTGACAGGTCGATTGACATGCGTGACCTGGACTGATAGTGTTGTACAATATTGGAAAGACTCGATTTACGAGTATTTTAGAATCGATTTATTATAGTCGTCATAAATATTTTATAAGCAACATAATTATTTTCTATTACTCTTTCATTCCTGCGTGTTTCTTATCGTTCTCTCGTTTTCAGTTATAGGATTGCAGGGTCTAGTTGTTTTTGGTCTGAGGAAAGTCTAGTTGTGTTTCTTATTCTTTCACTCTTGCATGTTTTTCGCTCAGACCTCAGACCAAACACAACTAAACTTGCAAACCGCGTACCACCTTCAGTCTGTCTCTTTCCCACTAACATGTATGGAATTCGATGTACTTCTGGATCCAGAATTACACTCTGCTACACAGTAAGTACTCTACTACTACTACACACATCAAGTGTCTAGGGATCAAGAACATTTTTAGCTCAAAAAAAAATCTAATTTATTTAAATCAAATCTAATTTTCTAGATTGGTCTCCTACCTAATTTCCCATGCCTGTATCAATGACTTATCACCACATTTTGAATAAATTATGAATGAATTCAGTTTTTGTAAAATATGTTCTTGATTGCAATCTTCTAAAATGTACTTGATCCCTAGACACTTTTGATGTGTGTATTTCAAGCCGTATTAAATGCCGTCATGAAGTCGTCCTACTACTACTATTTCAAGCCTTATTGTTCTTAGCTTCAGACCAAAAACAACTATATTTTGTATAGACTTGCAATGGGGAATTTTCTTTGACGTTTTTCTGACAGATTTTCGGGTCATTACTGTCAAACTTTCTTTGGAAAAAAGATCTGTCGGAAAAACGTCAAAGAAAATTCCCCATTTGAAACTGACGTTTAAAATAAAACGAGACAACGATATGATAAACATGCCTATATGGGTTTCTATCCGAATATATCTGGAGGATAAATACCTATCCACTCAAGTATTTTCAAGTCCTTTTACTTTTTATACCTATCAGTTCCCATGGCAACGTGAAAAGGGTATAGAAAAGAGGACATGTAAGGAGTTGGGCCAGTAAATATAGCTTCTGTAAATAAAGCCGAAATGCTCTTTTAAGTGGTCTGTTCTTTTGTCAGAAATATTTACCTATGTTTATTAGCCGGTGCGGAGGTATGATTCTGGAAATTACCTATTCGTCCAGTACATTCCTACTTACCTGAGTTCGTGAATATATATACGTGATACATTTTTTTATATTGTACTTATACGTGTATTTTTATATCGCCTATTTCCATTTATCATGTTCCTGATATACCATGGGTTTGTCCCTATACCTTTTCGCTTCATCCCTATTCATACATATTTTCGTATATATCTGGTTTCGAGTACTTTTCATGCCGTCTTTCGTCAAGGCATGACTAGTTTGGGCGACGTAGGTATATTATGAGGACATTTTTAATATAGTCTGGCGGCCTGGCCAGCGAGTCGTCCCACTAAAAAGTGGCGGGAAATTTGAAAAAAAGGCTACCTGGTATCACTGAAAAATATTGAATGAATTCGGAAAAACGTTCTTGATACTTGATGATTGCTGGCTTGTTTCAAGATATTACCTGACCAGCTCATAACGTTCTTTGTCTCAAAAATGTGTAAAATTTCGTCCCTTCATAATATGTAACTTATAATATAGGAACTCAGGGTTAAAGTGACGACACACATAATGGTCCGGGAGCGTTCCGAGGTTGTGGTTTTAGTTTCTATGAATCCTTTTACAAAGTGCCGGCTTGCGAGAATGACTTTCGCTTCCCGTAGCACAGATAATAATATATTTATTTAATATTTTATTAATAATATATTCCTGTAGGTTCGGCCACTGCCCCTTTTTTCTAGCCGTTTGGCCACTGTGTAACGTGAGCTTTAGAGCGTAGGGTTTACATTAATTTACTACGTAGGTACCTAGTAAATAACCGATTGCAAATAAAAAACACGTCACAATTTAAAGTATCTTTTAATACTTTAATCTTTCCCACTTCTTCTCAATCACCTGTTATACTAAATTATGTTGGTAGACATAACCTTTAACTGACTGTGAAATCACAAATAAACAGTTCTAGGACCAAGATGGTTTGCTTATAGTATGTTTACATTTTCTGACACAGCAACAATTTCACAAATATATTGCATTTTCTCCTTGAAAACATCTTCATCCCCAGGTTACACGGCTGGCTATCACTCTAAAATATCATAAACTAACTTCCTGACTCCACATTGATGACATTTATACATTTTACGCACTTGAATTTTACGAAAATAATCTTACAGGAAGGCTATTGTTTACTTTTCAGTCGTATTTGTCAGTAGTGTGTCAGCCACTGTGAGTGACACATTGCTGGTGTTGCAAGTCAAATCTCAATAAATCGTGAATGCCACGACTCGCTGGCCAGACTATATCCATATTTACAAATACAAACTGTTTATTGCGTTCTAAGTGTACAGTAAGGTTCTTATAATATAGGTTTAGTTACAACTTAGAAGTCATTTTCTGACATTGCAATATTATATTACAGTAATTTATTTAAAAGTTTGACTGCCATATAATATGGACTGCAATTCAGCATTTTTCGGTCGGAAGTCGGAATTCCATTAATTTGGTTTTCTTTAGATTTATTTTTAAGTTATGATCATCTAACCAATTAATAAGTGTTTGTATTGTATCTTCTAAAATAGTGTTTATACTTAGAGGGTTATTATTTTTTACTAATATAGATACATCATAAAAAAATAAAACACTTCACGCCAAAGAGGGGTAGGCAGAGGCACTTGCTAAAGCAAGTACCCACGGTTCACCGAGCGTATTGAACGTATTTAATTTTAACGTGACAGGGGGTGAGCCCATCGCCGTTATAGGGTTCACACACCTTGTGGTGTGCGGGTTTCATCACGATGTTGTCCTTCACGGTACGAGCGTTGCGTTGCGTACATAGGCTCTGAAAAAGAGTCCCATTGGTACACGTCCAGTAGCTGGACTCGAACCCGGGACCTCCCGGTTACAAGTCAAGTATCCGGCCAACTGGACCACAGACGCTTTTACATCATCTGCAAACAAAATTGTTGGAGATATTTTTTTTATCATAAATTTTGGGTAAATCTATTTGTTTTTGTAAAAGTGACAGTTTGGGTCCAGAAGTACATTCAACATATTGCTTAGAAAGAGAAGACTGAGGGAGAGTGCTACACGGTTTGCAAGTCTTTGTGTTTGGTCTGAGGATGGGTGCACGTTCGTTGCTAGGTGTAAATTGAAATTAAAAAAAAGAAAGCAATAATTTTGGTTGACATTACTGTCAATCCGCATACTGGTAGTACTACTGACACTCATCAATCACAGATATACCTCATGTTTTGATACAAAAAGTCATCGAGTTGCTGGGTTCATTCTATGGTTGCGTTTGTTCCATGTCTTCAACAATATTATTTGAGTTGATTAGTTATCTCATAGACTACAGTAAAATCTAAATAAGTATTTGTTAAAACAATTTATGACTATGTCTGAGAACAGAGTGGATATTGGGGTTTTAGAAGAATGTAATAGTAAACTTCTTCATCCCCGTTTCTTTCCTAGCAAGATCGGTGGCAAGCCAGCTTGGCTAGATTTGAAAAGTATACCTAATCCCGCAGAACTTGCATGCAACAAATGCAAAGACCCCGTCGTGTTTTTGTGTCAGGTAACTATTAATAATTTTAACTGGGTACCTACGTCCTTTCCTAATGGAATCTTAACTAATTGCCTGTTGTTGTTGTTTTGGTATGTACAACTTGAAACACTAAAGCTATTGACTATTCCAGGTATATGCACCATATGAGGAATCTGATGAATGCTTTCATAGGACCATATTCATTTTTGTATGCAGAAGTGGCTCTTGTTGTACTCCAAACAATGCTGACAACTTTATTGTTCTTCGTTCTCAACTACAAAGAAAAAATGACTTTTATTCCTTTGAACCATACAACGAGGATAACTTAGATGAGGTAAGTTACCAAACATTAAAATTTATATGTATAGGTTGTAAATAAAAACTTGTTTGTACCAAGGTGGAGGATATTTAGTTTATATAGGGAATTGTGAGGCTAGAGGGCTGTTGGATTTAACTGAACAATGTGCTCTGGGTACATAGTGCCAGAAGTGGCAACAACTGTAGCCCTAGCAGACATGTCATGAAAGACATATCATAAAACAAATACATGCTGTTATGTCATGGTTAGTGTGATGTGTTCTGAAAAATCCCAGCACTTTTTGTCATTTCTTTTTTGGGGCGATTTGCAAGGGCGGTTGACTTGAAAGGAGTTTTAGCCAGTAATAATCCAGATACTATTGAAGATTTCTCCTTGTCAAAAAAAGAGGTCACTGGGTGCACTGTCTGTACAAAGATATTCAATATAAAAATGACTTGTTTACAGTTTTTCTCAATGGAAAAGTGGCCAAAACTATGTGAACTTTGTGGTTCAAAAGCTCCATCACATTGTTCTAAATGTAAGAAGGCTTTTTACTGTAGCAGGAAACACCAAATTGTAGATTGGCAGAAACAACACAAAGAATTATGTAGCAATACTGAGAGGGATGTCAATGACCATTATTTTCAAGTAACTAAATCTGGACATAATATTTTGTTCAAAGAATATGAACTTGTTGTAGATGCAGAAGATGAGGTAATTGTATTCTTTAATTACTACTACAATATATTTTTATTTTAAGACAGTCATACATTTTCACTATACTAAGATTGTTTGGGATAGTTGTTACACAAATCTCCACTGCTGAATTTTAGCAATAGGTTTTCTCCATGGTTGACTTGACAAATGAGGATTTATGGAAGAAACCTTGCTATTTTTGAGGATAGGTGTATCACTTAAATAATAATTATAATTTACAGGAAGGAAATGTTAATATTGATGAAAACAAAGAAATGGAAAAATTGAGGAAAATGATGGAAGAAAAAAAAGCTGGATCGCTGAGTAATGTTAGTGAGAGTGAACTTGAACAGTATACAAAAGGTATACCAGAAGATAAAGTGTTCAATAAATTTAGCAAACGGATTGCCAGACATCCAGACCAAGTACTCAGATATGACAGAGGTGGCACACCACTGTGGATTACTGGAATTAATGATAATGCTCTGCTACATATACCTAATTGTGAGCTTTGTGGTGGAGAGAGACAATTTGAATTTCAGGTAAGTACCCTACTTCTATGAAATAGGAATTATAACAGTCAATACCAACAACATAAAATTATGTTTTGATCTGTGTAGTAAATATGAGACAGTTACCCGTCATATTTCCTGCTATCCCTATTCCAAAATGCACTTACATGTACAATTGTAATAATTACAACACCCTAATTATTGTTTTTACCACACTGATACTAATTATATTTTTAATTACTTTATTATTGAGTGTTTTTTAGATCTCTTTAATATTTTTTCAGATAATGCCCCAGTTACTTAACTTCTTAGATGTGGGTATAGATTTTAATAGTATTGACTGGGGAGTCCTGGCAGTCTACACCTGCAAGCAAAGCTGCAACAATGGCTCTGGATACAAAAAAGAGTTTTTGGTTAAACAGGATTTATTACAATAAAGTATCTCCTACTATGTTGTTAATATTATAAATAAATTATCTGACTACATTAAGAATAAAATTTTATTTCACTGGCTTTTTTCCATAATCTTCTGCTATGTATGTTAACAAGTCATTCATACCACTGAATTCAGTCCTAGATTGTGGTGGGTTATTCTTTGGTAGTATTGGTAATAAATTCCCCATTCTTATTCTGAAATCTTTTAGCTGAAACAATAATAACAAGCAATTAAATTTTAAAGTTATCAATTATATAACTGCGAATAAAGTGCACTGTCTTTAGACACCACCAGAATGATCCGCTAAACATTTTTACAAACTAAAAACAAATATTTTTGTCATATGTGGTGGAATTTTCTTACATCTTTAGCACCAGATAATTTCCATATTCCATAGCAAATGCATGAAGTCCCAGCTACAGCATACAATGTACCCCAGCCCAAGGCTCTTAATGCTAATACTGCTCCAGCATCTGCAAATTCTGCACTGCTATGTAAACCTGAAAGGAAATTAATTAAAATAATGTATCATTTCAGTAAAAAAATTGTGGGAACTCAATTTAAGGCAATAGAAGTATTACTCGCAAACATACTAACTGGCAGTGGCGTGCACTGGCTTTTACAACAAGGTAGGCATTAATCCTTAAGGAATATGTACATTTCAACCACGCGGCCAACTGCTCTGATTGGAAAGATCTTTTTCCAGGGGTTAGTAAAGATTTGTTAGAAACATAATCCCGAAGGAAAAATTTGTTACACTAAATTTGGCCAAATTAGGTCCGACAGAATATGGCCGCTCCGACCGCATGTTGCGGTAGATATCAAACGCTATAAAACAGTATCTACACTATGACTAAGGACTTTTGATACATCATTGGAAAGCTTTTGATTTGTTACATTTGTTAGGCTATATGTCGGCACTGTTGCATTAATTAACAAAAAGTTATGAACATAATTAGATTACAATAATATCGATGCTTACAACTACGCAATAAGTTAGTTTTTTTAAAGTATTTTATTATCAGTCGTTAGTAAAAGATTTGTTACAATCAATGAAAGCGTAATCCAACTAATAAATTAATAGGCTTTTTTGTTAGAGCGAATTTAAGTTGGCCGCTCCGTAGGCCATATGCCGAAAATATTGTGACGTCTAATTAGCTACGGGATTCGTATTTTTAACAATTGTCAATGCAAAACTATGCAATATATTCTTCATTATCGACTTATTAAGGAATCAAAACTCAAACTTACACAATTTAGGAAAAAATAACAATAACCTTTTACTATGGATATTGTCTCAAGTACGGTGACTATGATTCAAGGTAAATTGTTTTCATACTCGCCCCGTAAAAAAACACAGTTTGATTTGTCATGAATGATGAATGAATAAATTGTTTTCATACTCGCCCCGTAATAGTAGTTTGATTTGTCATGAATGATGAATGACAAATCAAACTGTGTTTTTTTTACGGGGCGAGTATGAAAACAATTTACCTTGAATCATAGTCACTGTACTTGAGACAATATCCATAGTAAAAGGTTATTGTTATTTTTTCCTAAATTGTGTAAGTTTGAGTTTTGATTCCTTAATAAGTCGATAATGAAGAATATATTGCATAGTTTTGCATTGACAATTGTTAAAAATACGAATCCCGTAGCTAATTAGACGTCACAATATTTTCGGCATATGGCCTACGGAGCGGCCAACTTAAATTCGCTCTAACAAAAAAGCCTATTAATTTATTAGTTGGATTACGCTTTCATTGATTGTAACAAATCTTTTACTAACGACTGATAATAAAATACTTAAAAAAAACTAACTTATTGCGTAGTTGTAAGCATCGATATTATTGTAATCTAATTATATTCATAACTTTTTGTTAATTAATGCAACAGTGCCGACATATAGCCTAACAAATGTAACAAATCAAAAGATTTCCAATGATGTATCAAAAGTCCTTAGTCATAGTGTAGATACTGTTTTATAGCGTTTGATATCTACCGCAACATGCGGTCGGAGCGGCCATATTCTGCCGGACTTAATCTGGCCAAATTTAGTGTAACAAATTTTTCCTTCGGGATTATGTTTCTAACAAATCTTTACTAACCCCTGGAAAAAGATCTTTCCTATCAGAGCAGTTGGCCGCGTGGTTGAAATGTACATTAAGGAATGACACCTATGTATGACAACTTGTCTTTACGAAACACAGGTACCTACCTATCTACTCACACACAAAACACAGGGCCTTTGTTAGCCTATGTAGAGAGTACAACAAAAAAGGACCTAGCAATATATTATTAAATCGGGTACCTAACCAAAATACTAAGGTAGGCAGTGTCTTTTTGCCTTTGGTGTGCATGCCACTGCTCACTGGGTCATGTGGGAATAGTTGTTGACAACTGTCATGTCACCCTTATAAATCTTTTCATTGCCAATGTCTTATAAATCAGACACATTAGACAAGTGATATTAAAGTTTATGATTATTAGAGCAGAATTCAAAATTGTGAGAACAAAATTAAATTTCTTTTGATTATTTTACTCACAATACTAAAATCAAACTTACTACTACTAGAAAATTTCATATGGCTCAGGCGGGCTGGACAAATCTTCAAAATAGGTCATATTTAAGCAGGTCAATAGGCCATTATATGTGATGGCTAAATATCCTTACTTCAGAATTTGTGACGCTACAGAAACTTAGATAATCAATTTAAAAAAGCAATAATAAAGCTACAAGTTCAAACAAACCTTTATTAAAATATTTGGGGTCAGATTTTTTTGCTGCAGCCACTGTCATTCCAAATCCTACAACTGCAGATACTCCCGCAACAGAAGCAAGGAATGCACCAGCTGGAAGAGAAAACATGACACCAAGTTTAAAATTTTTGTAACACTACAAAGTTGTCCACATTGCACATTAGAACATAAACCTACCCTTTATTTTTTGAAGCCTTTCATTATTTTCCATCTTTAATTATCATTTCACTGTGGAAATTTCTGTAACAATATGTTTCAGTTATGGCGTAACTATTTGAATGGCCATTTCCATAGAGATAAATGTAAAAGAATGAAACCGCATTTTGTTTATTAAATTCCTATGATTTACTTTAAAAACAGTAGGAGAGAGATATATACATTAAACACTTAGGCCAAAAATAAACAACTTTCACATAGTTACACCTACTTTGTCAAACAGGCCGGATAATTTATCCAGTAAACAAATAAGTCGAATGTGAGATCTATGGTTCTGGGTACGGTAAACCATACAAATACAATTATGGCATGGTGCATGATTCATCTTTTTGCAGAAAAGTCTAAATAAATGGTGTCAATGACTACATGTATGTATGGTGTACACTACGCAAGATTCATGTACATATAAGTTAAGTTTTTTTATAGTTTAGAAGTGCCCACTACCTACCTATTTACATAAACATAACCTATTCAATACACGAATAAACTACATTTACCGTAAACGTCTACTACTACACTAAGGGATGCAGTAAAGAATATAAAAACAGGAAAGTGAATAAATTACAGTTTCTGTGACAACAGAATTTTTATTTTAATTTAAAATGGAAATAAATACCAAAATATTTTTTGAACTTTTGCCTTTGTTTGACATTGACATGTTAGGTTTTTCATAAACTTTAGACACTGACTTTTGGTCACTTTAGCCCATTGGCCATTCGCAGCACAGATAATATTGTAATACATATTCGAATAACCGGGAGGTTGCGGATTCGAGTCCGGCTACTGGACGTGTACCAATGGGATTCTTTTTCAGAGCCTATGTACGCAACGCAACGCTTGTATGGTGAAGGACAAAATTGTGATGAAATCCGCACACCAGAGGTGTGTGAACCCTATAACGGCGATGGGTTCACCCCCTGTCACGTTGGGTTAAATACGCTTGGTGAACCGTGGGCATTTGCTTTAGCAAGTGCCTCTGCCTACCTCGCTTTGGGATTAAAAGACGTGAAGTGTATTTATTTTATTTTTATTCAAATAATGAAAATCTACCACTGGATAGCATTAGAATAGCCAGAGGTATTTTGTTTTAACGAGCATGACGCCTGTCAGTCTCGAACAAAAATAGAAACTTTCAAATTCTTCACCCAATCAAAACTTGTGTTAAGAAGCATAAAAAAATAACGATCAAATTGGGAACCTTTAACCTGGCTTGTGTTAGAGTACCTACCTACCCATTTTCGTGTTTTAAAAAGCTTGGCTCCACGGCTTGTTAGCTTTCACCTACCGCTAAATAGGCAGTAAATTAAAAATTTCATCCTCGGTTCTATCAAACCAAGTCACACAACTTTTACTAAATATTTATTATTAGTATCACTTCGTGAATTTTTTTTATACGTTACGAAGATCAGTGGGAAGGTTAACGTCCAGAAGAGAGAAGCTTCAGGGTGGAAGTAGAGGACGCGCTCTCAGCGCCACGTCCCATTGCTGCCAGCGTGTCGCGGGGCAGCTGCCTTTCCCCTTTACGCGCGCTGCACCGACGACATCCCAGCCGAGGGGGGAGCCCATCACGCCCTCTACGCCGACTGCGCGGCGTACATCACCGCGTTCTACAAGGCGGACCACGCTGTAGTCAAACCATGGCTCACCCAATGGTGAGGTTGCCGGTGAACGTACGCAGGCGCTGACCGTCTCGCGCAACACCCACCAGCCACCGAAACTGAAGCTTCTCGACCACGAGGTCGAGTGGACCCCGACTGCCAAGTACCATGGGGTCACACTCGACCGCTCCCTGAGGATGGCTCAACACGTCCGCAACGTCGTCGACCAGACACGCGCCGCCCGCGGCCATGCTTCGTCCGTTGGCAACCAAGCCTTCGCCCACCCGGGCGGAGGAGAGTTGGCCACGAAGACGCCTCGCATCCTTTGGTCCCCCGCCGGAGACTAAAGGAGTACGTCCAATGACCCTCCCGTATTCACGGAAGGCGAGGACAGCATGGGCAGGCGCCTTAACGGCGCATATCCCGTCTCCCCACCCCGAAAGAGTGTGAGCAGACCACGAGTCGACTCATTCCTTTTCCCGCTCGACCGCTACCGCATGAAGATTGCTCGTCGTATCGTCGCGTCGCGTTGACTCCAATCGTCGTCTTGAGTGGTGCTGCTCCTCGAATTCATCTTCAACATAAACAGTCGTTTTCAGGACTATCTATTTGTTGAAATTGCCTTAGCAGTCCTTGTCTGAACTACTTGCTTTTCTGTTTATTTTAATCTGACGCACGGCATGACTTGAGGTATAAGGTTTTGGTATGTTGTTTTGGTACTTAACTGATTTTATAGTAACGGTAATGTTCTGGTTTTATGGTAACGGTATTGGTAACTGGTAATGGTGGTTTCCTGTATGGTACTCTGGTAAGTAGCTACAAGATGAATATTGGAAAATACCTACAAGGACATCAAGTTAACATCAGGATGTTATATGCAGTGTATTATAAGTGAGCAATATCATCTTCAATTCAAACAATATCATCTTGGGCATTTCACAAAAGGTCACACATGACTGCCCCCTATACAATATAATATAAGGCGAGAATGTAATATAAAGCTATTTAGACTTATAAGTTTTCGGACAGAAACACTCACTGTAAGTTCTTCGATATTGTACGGAGTAACGGGTTATACGTTGGAGAAAAAATAAACTAACTATAGTTGGGCTCATCTAATAAGTGAATTCTCTGACACATTGAGAACGACCATGAAAAACATGGAATATTTTTAGAACGGAAATAATTAACCTTAAAATGTATGCCGGTGACAGCATTGAACGTTTTATTCCTTTGTGTTTCATTTTTCATCAATATTGGTGCTGTGATTTTTTTGTTGATTTATCAAGTTGAATCGTTTCGATTTTGGACACGTACTTATTGAATTGAATGCCAGTGTGGTAGAATAAAAATGAATGTTTTGCACATGTATATGTATAAAGTTATACATATATAAAATTCAGTCCATTTTGATGAATTAATGTTTTTACGGTATTACCGTAGCCTATCACGATCGCCGTTGGGAGATAAAACGTATGACGACTTCAATCGATACACTACACATACACATCGATTATCACGCATTCGAATGTTTTCAATACAACACTATCACATACGTCTGTCGACCTGTCAGAATTCACTTATGAGAATTCACTATAATTAAAAAAATCCCAAAGATTCGAAGCGCCATCTAGTAGACATTCAATGAAACTTCTTATGAAACCTACTTGTCTTACTTTTGTGGTCTGAGTTCTCCTTCATGTTTGATTTGTTTTGTTTGATTCATAGGAGGCGCTGTTGTCGATGTCGAGAGAGAAAATCCATTTCATTCGCCCTCCCCGCCTTGTCTTGCTGTTTTCTCTGTTTTGTTTTCATTGTTTGTTTACAAAATGAAAACTTCTGTTGAAAAGTTATTTGCTGATGCTAGATCGAACCAAGATTATTTAAAAGTTTGTGCACCTATGGTCAGATACAGTAAAGTTCAATTTAGAACTTTGGTCAGAAAGTAAGTAGGTAGAGCAGCAGCTGCTGTGGTGTGATCAAATTGTAGGTTAGTCACACATGTACCAACATTATCTTTTTTATTTCAGTTATGGAGCCGATCTTTGTTTTACGCCGATGATATTAGCAGATTCCTTTTGCCAAAATTCTAAAGCCCGCAACAGTGAATTTTCCACGACCCAACATGACACACCTCTTATAGTGCAGTTTGCTGCTAATAATCCCAATGACTTTGTTGATGCAAGTTCATTGATATATCCTTATGCAGACGGTGTCGATTTAAATTGCGGGTGTCCTCAAAGATGGGCCATGAAAGATGGTTATGGAAGTGCACTTTTGAGTAAGCCACAAGTGATATATGATTTAGTAAGAGGTGTAAGGAATACATTACCAATGGATTTTAGTGTGTCAGTTAAGATAAGAATATTAAATGACCTTACTAAAACTATAAATATGTGTCAACAAATGGAAAAATGTGGTGTAACATTTTTAACAGTACATGGCCGAACACCATCACAAAAAAGTGGAGATGAGATCAATGTTGATGCTTTGAAGGAGGTTTGCTCCGCTGTTTCAGTCCCCATAGTAGCAAATGGTGGTATCAGATCACTACATGATGCTGATGTTCTATACCAAAAAGTAAAATGTTCTGGAATTATGGCTGCAAGTAGCATGTTATCAAATCCTGCATTATTCAGTGGAGCTGGTGTTACCCCTGTGGCTTGTGTTAAACGATGGATGGCTTTGAAAGATAGAAATCCAGAGCAAATAACATTCCAGTGCTATCATCACCACTTGGTATTCATGCTTGACAAATATTTAACAAAACCACAAAAACAAGTATTTAACTGTCTTAAAACATTTGACATGGTAGATACTTATTTAGTAGAGAATGTGTTGGACCAAGATGACGAGAATATTCAACTAGCAGAAGATGATTTTGTTAACTGTAGTTTTTCAGAGGATATACTAAAGAAACATTCTAGGAAATGTAGAAATTGTGGGAAAAGCATCCATTATTGTGTGTGCAGAGATAAATATGATTCAGAAGCAACAGATGGGTCTTTTTATAAGTCTTATGTTAACAATGATGCCAATGAACTGGACTATATGGATAGTAACATGTTTGATGAATATAGATGATTATTAGTAGTCCTGTCTAATGTTTATTGTAATTCCCAACTTAATCTACATTCTTTATTTGACTAAGAAAGCCAGTCCTCTTTGAATAGGCCTAATAATAAACCCTTATAGTTGATATCTGGCTATCAATCATTCTGTCCCTCTGATGGTAAACCCTAGACTAGACCTAAATTGAGACTGGTTTATGTCGGACTTGCACCAACTAAAACCCCTTCTGGTGGATCTCCAAAGACCGCACCGGTGCCTCCCACGTAATGTGCCGCTCCTGCTTTTTGCACTCTATGGTTCAGGACAGTAGCACGGAACCAGCCATTTACTGGGATATTTTTCCAATGAGAATATCCTACATTCACTCGGGCACCGATTCTCGTTAGTCGGCAGGCGGCCTAGTAGCGTTTGTCAACCGCCATCGCCCCCGTCACCAAGAACCAGGTGACGACGGCGAACTATCGTATGTTTACTTAGTAATCCACATAATCTGAATCGCGAAATGGGTTCCGGCGCTGTAATGTCTCTCGATCACATCATGGTGCAGTTGTCGCTGGACAAAATGAGCCGATTCATTCATTCATTCAAAGATATATAATATCGTATCCTACGACTACTACTTGGTCTTTTACTTATCAGGGAAGGTCCTTGTTCTCTTAAGCAGGGGCCTAAGTCTACTACACTCTGGTAGTTGCATTGCTCTGGCACCGTAGCGGCAAACGATGTGCATTGCAGATTTCGTTACTCTCATTTCACATCGTTTGCCGCTACGATCTCAGAGCGATGCAACTACGAGAGTGTAGCAAACTTGGCTCCCTGGTAGAAATAAACATCTAAAAAAAAGCACATTATCTGCGTTGTTAATGTTTTAATTGCTAAGCAGAAACTTTAAAATTACCCATTTGGTAGGTAGGTACTTACTTGGGTAAGTCTATGACTTTAGAGGTCATTAATCCTAAAAAATACTCGCCTACCATGTATGTTGGTGAGTAGGTAGACTTAACAAGTTATGTAGGCTCCCAGGAGTATCGCAGGGGTTTAGTAGGCATGAGTCCGACAATACCCCGTTCGCCAACCATGGCAAAAACGGCTGTAAAAAGTAAAAGTATTTACATTATGAACAA